>VWZY01002910.1:0-18917 GCA_013399075.1 Chloroceryle aenea
TTTTTTTAAGGATGTCCACAGATCTAATAACTTAGAAATTGTCTGGGTGGGAAGGGGGCTCCAGAGGCCATCCAGTCCAACCCCCTGCTGAGAGCAGGGACATCCTCACCTAGAGCAGGGTGCTCAGAGCTCTGTCAGCCCCACCTTGGATGTCTCCAGGGATGGGGCCTCAACCACCTCCCTGGGCAGCCTGTTCCAGGGCTCCACCACTCTCCTGGTCAAGAACTTCCTTCTTATTTCTCATCTAAATCCCCTCCTTTCTCATTTAAACCATTGCCCCTCGTCCTTTCACTCCAGGCCTTTGTAAACAGGCTTTTTGTCAGCTCCCTAACTTCATTTACAGCTTTAATGTTTGTAGATTTAACTGGTGAACTACTGTCTGTGTTTGTAAAGTTCCTGTGAAAACTGAAAGGGGGGAGGAGAGATAAGATCATCTGCTCCAATGCCTTTGCCTTGTGCAAATCCTCATGGCACATCATCAGTGTTATCCCATCATTTCATTTGCTCTCTGGTGTGTTGTTTGTTTATGGTTGCATTTTTAGCTGTACTGTTTTACCTGACAGTCTCCAGGAAGTGTTTATACAATTTTATATAAAAAAAAATCAGTGTTCATGTGGAGAAAGGTGTAGAAAGAGACAACAATATATTAAATATCTATGGACTATAGACATTTGTAGGTCGGGCTTGTACCTGTTAATTGATTTGCTTTGTGAAGAGCTCTCAGTGAAAGCAGGACTCTCTTTTGCTGTGGACTGAAGTCACTAACTGATGGCAGGACATCTCTTTCAGTGAGCATCCTCTGGGGTAGAAAAGCCTGGAAGTTGTTTGTGGTTAGAAAATCTGTAGAGAAGTGTGTGGCTGCAATGAAGTCTACACCATTAGCCCAGTCCTCACCGAAATTTGCTTCTGAAGCAGGAAGGTATTTTAATCTGAAAGAGATCAAAATAAAAATGTAACAGATAATTGAAATCCCCTGCAGAACACATTAGTCAATCATTTACCCCAAATGTGGTTTATTCAGTATAAAATCAAGTGTTCTCATTGCCACAGTGACTTAAAGCCTCCTTTGGCACTTTACATACATCTCATTTTAAACCCCCAGCCTTCCCACCCATCACAGCAGCCTTCTCTCACTGGTCATCCTGTGCTCTGAGAGAGCAGAAGGAAGAGCAGAGCCTAGAGAGTAGAGGTGTGAAGTAAGAAAACTGTTGTGGACTTTGCTGGGATGCTGTCCTTCCAAAAAGGCTTACAGGTGGGAACCTGCCACCACTCTTGTCCCTGTACCTGTCGTGAAACTTGGGCAGCGCGTAAGCAATGGAGGCGACGTGTGCCCTCCACATGAAATGGAGAGCATCATCCAGGTGGAAGGAGGAGAAGGTTGCAGAGCTCCTGGCTTTGTCTTCTGTAGATAACAGATACTGCAGCAACAGGGAGAAAAAAAAAAAGGCAGAGAAACAGGGGGAGGTTGAAATCAAATAAATTTTTTAGATTTATGCACATACTTCACAAAATAGTCACTTTTCAAGGTAAGGGACCTTGCTTTTGAGTAGTAGAATGTGCTGCTTTCTACATAACTATAATGTCTGACATAGAGACAAAAAGATGATTAATATAGATTTATAAAGTGAATACCTGTGCCCACTGAAGTGGACGGGAGTTGCTGCTCTTCGACTTCAGCACAGCAAAGCTTTTGTCCACATAATTCTGGTATTCTGTCTCAATATTTCAGTGGACATTTGTATCTGAGTAGCATGGAAGCTTCTGTGCTGAAATATTGAACTCCTTGGAAACCTGCTTACACTCTTTCAGCCACAACTTTCTGAAGATTTGCAGAAAATAAGAAAAGGAACCTTGATGGTTCTCATTATGGCTTTTTATTATAACTTCTGCAACATACAGCTTAGGGAAAAAAATCTTAAACAATCCAGTCTTGCTCCTAAATCCTCTACCTTCACCCTCAGTTGCCAAGAGGGACTTGTGGTTTAAATTTTCTGTTTAAAATTTAAATTTTCAATTATTTGACTACCAACAAAAATGTTGGATATAGAAGTCTATCTATCAAAGTAGTTACTGAATACATGAAGTAAGAAATATTATGGTCTTTGGGATTAGGAACCAGCAGAATGAGGAGGAAAGAGAATATCTACTCACATAAGTAAGTGTCCTTCTGAACAAAGTTTTAGAATTTTCAGTTTATAGATATTCAATGGAATAAAAGAACCCTATAAAACCAATGCAGTGCCATTTCTCTAGGGTGATGTTCTACCTTGCATGCTTATTTTACATTGCTAAATAAGCAGTATAGGAAGAATACAAATATACCTGTTAACTATACAGTCTCTTGGGACACTCTGCAAAATACAGAATTATCTTAAATGAGGGGGCAAAAAAAACCATAACCTGTAAAAATCTTGGCCTTCTGATCTCTGACTCTTTATGCCACATTTTTCATTTTTTCTGCTTGTTATTTTTATATCAATCTGTTACTGAAAGCAAACCAAGCTCTCCAAATCATACAAATAACTACAGTTATAGTTTTTAAAGGTGAAATTTCCTACAAAACATGAAAAAAAAATTATTTACTTCAAAATAGGCCTTCCAGTCATCCATGAGCTTGGGAATTTGAGACCTGCAGTCGGCAACACTGTAACAGAAATCAGCTCTTTGCTCCTCTGGTGGCAATAGCTCTACCTCATACTGCAGCTGCCCGAAGAGACCAGCCTCCACTGCCCCCAGAAAGGGCAGGGCAGACAGGTAGTAGTTCATACCTGTAGCAATAATTGAAAAGGAGGAGGTGTTAACCACAAGCAACTGAAAAAAATCCCACGTAGAAAAATAAACACTCTCCCATACCAAATGCAACTGTTTCAAATTGTCTATTCTATGAAAAAAAACAAACTTTTTTATGCATCCTAGGCATGTAAGAAAGGAAAAGACAAATGCTAGTGATCTTTTACTGGAAAATAATAAAAAAAAACAACTTTACAAATTATTTATCTTACTGAAAATTGCTTGGAAATGACTTCAGTTTGTTTGGTTAGATTATTTTAAGTCTCTGGTCTGATGAATAAGTTGGAGCAGTCAGACCCAGCATGTAGGAAACCCTGTACTCGACCACATCTCTATGCAGTCTGAAAGACTTTTTACATGTTCCTGATGCACCAGGGTAAATCAAGCCTCAGTTTGTACATTTTCTGCAGGCAACAAAACTGGTATCAAACAAACGTGCAGTGTTCAGAAGTAGCTGAAAAGCAGGAATGCAAACACTTGAGAAAGTAAAGGTGATGGTTGCTATTCTAAGAAGGTCCCCTGCTTACACAGGCTGTGTAATGATCCTTGTTACTTGTCACTGCTTGGGACACCTTCCTGCAGAGCACCTGATGCTAGCCACTCACAGAGATGGGAAACTCAAGTTGGAGTATCACAGTGAGCTTTGGTTTACTAAGTTTTAGCTGAGTATAGGAAAGCCTGCTGGATAAATGTCAATGTAATGAAGATAATTAAGTCATTTGGATATTCATGGGAACAAAGTCTCCCTTTATTTCATTCACTGTAGCTTACTGACCACAGTGAAGTTGTTGAGGTGCAACTGAAGGCAGGAAAGTCTTGTCAGATTTGTACTGCAGATTCTGATTCAAGAGCCACAGTGATTCCTCACTGACATTCTGACAATTAGTTTGAAGTACTATCAGCTAAACTGCTAATGGAGTAATCAAATCTGCTCTGGAGTAATTGAAAACTAATTTTTACAGATGTCTACGAATATAGATACTCAGCAAGGTGTTTCCCATGTATTTTCACATGCATTTCTGCAGTGTAAACATTTTTAAGGCCGAAAATTTGCATTTTTTCCTTCCTCAAGTTATCCAAGTCAATTAACTTACATTTACTCACACTTAGGTGTCTTGCTGCAATTTTTTGATGTAGCACCAAAATTACTTTGTAATATAGAAGTCTAAGGAGAGGAAAACTTCTAAATTGCCTTCTAGGACATTAATTATATTTTGAAGAACAGTATAGTAGCTTATACTTACAGGACCACCAGCTTCTTACAGATATGCATAGGGGGTCTCCATCTCCATAGCCACAGGAAGTCACTTTGGAAGGATCTGCCAATCTGCCTGCATCAAATGAAATAATACATCAAATACTTCTCCATCTTTTTCCCATAAGAAATCCCACTGAGATTAGAAAAATATATTTGAGAAAAGCATGAAGCATTTTGCTCAGAGAAGCAGAACAATTACTGTTGTTTGCTTCATAAACTACTTTCCACAGAGCAGTTGAATTTCGCCGTCAATACTTCATGCAGTGCATAGTAATTTGATTGTGTTTTACAGTTAGATTTATTCCTCACTGTAAATGTATTCTGAGAATTCATGGAACTGTCTGGAAGTAGGACACCACAGTGGTATTTTTATGGGGATATAAATATACATGCACATACAGACATAAACACATGCATAGCTGATGGATGCATGGTTTCCAACAGAGATAGGGCTGCTAGTGCAGGAGAGCTGCTTATCAAGCAGAATAGCACAAATTAAATGTGCTAGTAATAGCCTCACCTAATTGGGTTGTGTGATACAGAATCCCTTCCAGTTTAATGATGCATACAAACATGGCCTTACTGTGAAGCTAAGGATGCACACGTTGCTGTACCTGATTAGCAGGGTTTTCAAGCATCTGCTGTAGCAAACATGTAAGACATTTCACAATTACTCGTGACAGCATGTAAGACATGTTTTACTTTAAGCACATGACATGTAGAACCAGACTAATTCCTGAAAGCATAATGTGCATGTACATTATGTGGTAATTAGTCACGTAGTGAGTCAGGACTCACTACCATGGTCAGGACCAATAATTTCAGCTATTCCAGAAGCTCCCGAGCTCTGCCCTGCAGAGCACTTACTCTCTGATGAATCAGATGAGTAATGATAGTGTCATTTCTGTCAGATTAGAACTAAATCTCATTACATTCTTCAGAAACCAAGCCAAATTCTCTGATATTTTTTATTCAAGAAGAAGAGATGATCATGGACCATGTACATACAGATTATTCTAATTATCCTCTCTAGCTGACTGGACAGAGCTTGTGCTTTGGGGCATGCTAGCTGCTCAAGCCTGTATCTTTCAGCAGCAGAGCACTGGGAGCATGAACTTGCAGTGGAATGCTGTTCAACAGAATTATTATTTTTTTAAAGAGAAAATGCTATATTTTAATATATCCAAAAATATGGTTTTTCCCAAGATTCTATTTCCATACGGAGCATCAGAAATAGGCAGCTGTAGTTTGCTAGTGGGCAAAGAGTAGGAATGGGAAGGATAAAGGATAAAGAAGACAAAATGTTGCAGGAGTTGTATATTTTATTTACTGAAGGTTGTTAGCCTAGATGTGTGGGGAAAATTAATAGCCCTGGCCAGTATTGGTGATAATCATTGATATGTATAGATTTCTTGGAGCTGGAAACACTAATCCCACTTCCCACACTCCAGTTTTGTTCTCTCTGCTCCCTTCTATTCCCTGTGCTTAACATGGCTGTTATTTAAGTCTTCATGTCTCCTGAAGCTCTCTATATGTGTCCTCGTATTGACAGTGCCTCCCAGCTCTATGTCATATGCAACTGCTTGAAACCTCATCAGTAACATTTCTTTGCTATTTTTCATGGCTGGGTTGTTAATGAAAAAGCTCAGTCGTTCTCAAAATGATAACTGAAGAACTCTGAGCATATCCTCCATTTAGCTGTATACTTCCCCTAACAACACTTCTCACTAAATTCTCCTTCATGTGTTCCTTTACCAGATTTGAAATTCCCTGTTTCGTTCTTGTTTTGTAAAGTGACATTAAAAACTTTAATTCTGTACTTTAAGTTTACAAAAGGGGAAATGCTTTTCTGGACTTAGGTAAAACGTCACTTATACTATAAAGCAAGATAAAACCTAAAGTTAGGCTGACACAATTTACCTTTGATTGATATAATCTGCACTTTATCCATTTATATACTTAGCTTTGTGTCTCTAAATATTCTTTCTTCTACACTTACTCTAATGTTTCGTCTACTGTTGATATAAGAAAAATAGATATTTTTGTATCCTTATCCCATTCTTCCTTCTTCTTAAATATATGTACAATCTCACTCTTTGGACATACAATATTACCTGAATCTTTCTTTCAGTTCTTGCTCCTGGGTTTGCACTTCTGTATGTCAATGATTCCAAGTGGGAGTAGAAACTCCCCAGGTTCCTCAGCCTGTATAGACAGGACTCACAGTTTAGCTCCATCTCCCAACTTACAACTTCTGTTTCCACCATCTTATTCCTCTCAGCTGTGCTGTCTCAATATAATTGTCTCTACTGTAAATTTAGGCAAATTACTGATTTCATTTAATGTCCATGAGTAGATTATTGCAAATATTTGTACTACTCATTAAGTAGCAGCTTCACTTGTACGTTTTGGTTTATATAGAACCATATCCATAAAAATATTTTCTCAGCAACATAACTTTCATGACCATATAAAATTCAACTCTCTTTGTAGGATTTTCAAGGATCTCCTGTCTTACACCATGAACTTGAATCCTTCTTTTGTTTGCCCAAGCTTATTACAAAAATGCTTCAGTCATTCCTCACTAATCTAAGCATCTGCCTATCTGGATTAGGTTTAGCCAGTTGCTAACTTCACTACTGCATGCACCAGAATTGTGCCTTTCTTTCCCCCTTACCCATTTATCCTTCAGCCTCTCACATTTTTTTACTGTAAAACTCTTTCCAGCTATGTGATATTTCTACTGTTCTTCTACTATTGTTTTAACCTCCTGATCATGGAATTTCAAAAATATATCTCCTTGTCTAAGGACCAGTCCTGTGAGTCTTTGGCAGGTGACAGTTACCTGTCTGTGCAACCAGGTGCAAATCTTCTTCTCACCCACTCTGTCCCTCATGTCTATTTGGGAACTGTCACTACAACAAGGCACATCTTCCTTTGTGGATTAGATCTTTTTCCACTGAAGTGTGCCTTCTGCATCCAGTCGTCTTTGCCCCTGCCACACATTGGATCAACTCTCCTACTGCACCAGCCTCCTCTTCATCTTTCTTTTCCTATACATACAGAAGGAAAAAGGAAAATGCTTGCCTAAACTCCAGCCAAATTCTTCTTGCTGCTGTATGTTTGCCAGCTAGTTGTCTGCTTGGATTTTGCTTATTCTACCTCATCTTCCTCATTTTGACTAAGCATTAAATTTTCTATTAGATGTGACTAAATGCTGGCTGCCTTCCCTTACCACCAGCTGCAGCACCTCTGGCTTCTTCCAAACATCAGCTTCAGCCAAACCACCACCTCACAAAACTACAGATTACAAGCAATAAAAAAACCCAACAGACAGACAGACACATCTGGTTATGGCTGGCTAACACCAGGCACAAGTTCCTGAAAACATCATTGACTCTTATTCCCTTCTTCCCCCCTGTCCTGGTTGCTGGAACAAGGCAGCTCTGGCTTTGAATGGGAAGAGTCACTGCTGGCTGTGTGTGAAGCAGCATGTGGAAGAACACATTCTCTGATAAAGCTGTCAAGATATTGCAGCCTTAGCCTCAAGGAACCTTTCAGAGGGGTTTCTGTGCCTACCTCTCTGGCATAGCCAAGAAGAAAATAAGAATGACTGCCCCAGATAACAACCAATCTTTGGGCCATAAGCCATTAGAATTTGGACAATTTAAAACCAAACCAACCAACCAAAAAAATCACACACACTAAAAAAAAACAAAACACCACAAATAAACAATCCCCTCAACAAACAATTAAAAAAACCCCAAAACAAAACAACAAAACAAAACCCCACAAACAAAAAAAGCAACAAACAGAACAAACTTAAATTTTTGGGAAAAAAAAAATGTATTTAGAAAGTAATGAGGCTACTCCTGAAAGAAAGCCTATTAGCAATTTAAGAAGAGCAGCTTAAGGACATAACTCCTACCTGTACGGAATTGCCACCCATGCTGCAGTGGTAACCCCCAGAGAATATTGCCAAAATTTTGGGATCCAAATGTGGCAAAATATTTAATTGAAGAATTTAGTAAGATCTTATACATTCCCAGCCGTTGTTGATAGTCCCAGGCATTGATGACAATTTTGTTGTCCTTTACTGGGAAATCCAGCAGGCTTTCAGGGGCAAGGTCCCACAGTGGGGGATAGACAGCTTCTCTGATGGCATCATTTTCAGTCCATGCTGTGGCAGTTGCTGGACTCAGGGCAACTGTCACTACAAGAAGAGCATGTATGCCCAAGTAGGGCTGCATTGTGAAGTTTTCTGACCCAGGTGTTTGTAGCTGCAGGGCTTTTATCATGAAAGGTGAGGGCTGGGCACAAAGGAGTGACTCAGACACAGAGGTCTCTGTCTTCCCTCCCTCTTTCCAGTGACCCTGGTGTGAAGTTTCCAGATTAGCAATCTGTGATTAATGCTTGGTCCTCCAGAAGGTATCTGGGGAGAAGCAGGAGAGGTTTAAGAGGGATCAGTCTAAGCAGAAAATATCCAGATCTGTGCTGCCCACGCCATATACACACCCCTCCAAGAGGCTGAGGTGCTGCAATGCTGATTGCACAGTCATGTTCTCAAGACTGTTGTCCCTGTGTTTCTTACTAGCTGTCACCTTCCCTGGTCACCCGTCTAGTTGCTTCAGGTAAAGAAGGGACAGCAGTGCCACAGAACGGACCCCAAAACAGGCACAAAAAGGGTCAGTTTAGGGCTGAGGTGCTCTGAGGAAGGTTCCAGGTGCTGACTAGGAAGCAGCAGTGACATATGGCACATGCTACCATCGGCACCATTGTCTTTTGGCCTTGGGACAGTTGCCTGCAGCCTTCAGGACATAAGGGTGTTGAAAGTAGCCAAGTCAGGCTGGATGCAGGCCATGCAGCACCTGGCTAGCTGTATTTTTAGTGTCTTGGGTGGAATTGGCCATTAGAAGTAGCTAAAGTCTCCTGCTAAACCTACATGATCTTGCAGGCTCCAAAAGCAATACAAAGGCCACTATTCCAGTGATAAAATCAGTGTCTAAGTTACACTCTAGTAAAAATGAACCTGGCTGGGGCTACCTTCACCTCACCTACTTCCAGGGCTTTATAATCTTCAGCTGCTTTTTCTCAGCTAAGCAATGGTTACAAAAGAGCACTCAGCAAACACACACATCATCTGTTATCTCCTTAGTCTTTCTTTCCCATGAGAAAAACTGCAAATGCCCTTTTTCTTTGAAGGATTTCTGGGAGTGTTGTTACAGCTTTGTGTCCTTAAAGTACTTTAAACACTGGATGAGAGCAAGTCAAAATTGGCTGCAAACTTTTGACCGTAAATTTAAAAGTAACGTAACAGTTTAATTCAATTTTTTTTTTCCATAAGGAGACTTTCTAGAAGATAGCACAGTTGTTCAGTGGTCATGTTTTACTTTTTGCTCCTCAACTGAGACATAAACTCCAAGGCTTTTGAAAACCAATCAGTGCTCTACAAAGATTAGCCCAGATCTGAGAACACTTTTCCTAATCATGCTGCCTCACAGAGGCTTCAAATAATCAAGTTGTTCTTTCATTAAGTTTCTGTGGATGGGATTTACCTAACCTAACTGGGGACATTTAAACATTAACCTAGCCATGTAGATTCCCTCACCAGCCAAAGCAAAGAGTCAGGCGTGTCCAGAATGTAAGTTGTTTAAAATACACCACTGAGAGATGTATTGCTCCTGACTGACTGTAGAGGGACTTGAAATGACAAGACAGAGAAAAATAGTTTTAAATTCAGTAAAATCAGTATTGGTTTTACCTACATTTATATAACCATTACAGCAATGTTTGAAAAGGTGCTTCTTTTAGTCTTGAAAGAAGATATTGTGGTGTGTGTATATGTATATGTTAGGCTCTGATTGAGGTAATGGGCAGTGAGGCTGACCTGATGCTGAATGGCATTAGCTAGGGCACAAAATACATGCAGAAAACCTATGATCTTACACAATAAAAGGCACAATGTTCCTAATCACACTATGGCAGAAATTTTAGTTGGGCATGTGAAGGAGTGAGTAGTGGTGGGGGTTATTTTTACCATCACTCTAAGAAGTGTGCAACTGGGGAACCTAAACTCTCTCTAGCTTCCTATAGTGAGGGAGGAGAGTTTGAATTCTCCTAGGGAGAAATACTTGTCATTTGTATTATATGAGTGATATCACTTTAGGTGCCTAAGGTAAAGAGATGTGAATAAACAACTTCATTTTTCACAGAGATGCCATATATTTACCTCATCGTGGCAGATTACATGGAGTAAATTGAGTGACAGGTGCCATATTTCTATGGAACTTCATCATGAGTGAAAAACTGTCCCCCTGCTCTGCCACCCAGGAAGGCAGACCCTATTAACACCAGACTGGGCAGGCATACAAATATGAATTATTAGTCTGGATCTAAAAATATACTTGTTCAGAACACTTACAATAAAGATTTAAGATAAGTTAATGAAATAATGCTTACCATACATAAATTTTTGAGCTGTTAGTTAAAAAAAAAATAAAAAGGAAAATATTTGTGCCATACACTAAATGGTAACTAACATAAAACAAGAATATGCCCACTAGACAGACTCTTCTGAATTCTTTCAGTTTTTGAAGTTCAAGTCCTTTGCCTTATTATAGTTTAAAAACCCAACAGTTAATCTTTAAAGAGTCAGGAATTATTTTTTTCTTTTGTAATTAATTTAATAAAAATATTCTTCCTGCAAAATATTCCAGTTCATTTTATAGCTCTTACATCATTTTCCCACTTAACCTGTGTGGGCAAATAAGTTGCTGAAGTTTTTGTAAGGCTTTAAGGACAACAGCTTTCCATTGAGAAATCTCTGTCCTGGCATTTCCATTTTGGAATCCAGACCTGTTGGTTTGCTGTCCTGGGAAGAAAACATGTGACATCACTTGGACTTGAGTAGGGTTGATGTCAGGTCTTGAGTCACAGAATGCTTCGAGGATATCAGCATTTGAAATAAGTGTAAGATTAAAGAATGCTGTTAGGAATATCAGCACCATGAATCTATTTACCTCTCTCTTTATAAGCACTCAGTTACTGTGGATGGCTGTGCTCCTACAGGCATTGTAACAGAAGCAAGCCCTGGAAAAGATTGCAGATAGTGATAGATGGTAAATTCAGCTCTGCTTTGTAAGTGTTGTCAAGTTTCAAGAAAGAACAGTAGTTTCCATCTGGGTTGCAGAGTTTGCTTCACAATAATGGACAAAGAAAAAAAAAGATAAGCATCTCTTAAGTTAGTTGAGGTGACTCTAAGAAGAAATGGAAGCCTGTGCTTTTAGTCCCCAAACTATCAAAGCACAAAGTTCCTTAGTCCTCCTAGGAAGCACTGAGGAAGGAACTGGCAAGCCAGTGAGGAAGAGTCATCAGTACCCTCACTGGATGAACTCAGAACTGATGCAGAGCTTTGCAGGTGAGAAAACCTTCAGGTAACCTGGGGATGTCTCTATCTTTCTGTTACATAAAACAGGACTTCACAGAAGGATTCATCCACTTTCTTTTAGGGCAAATTTCCTAAGGGAAAAAAAATGAGTTTTCATTCAGACAGAATGTTGGTCTGGATGAGCCTCGCTGTCACCTGCCATCCTTTTTGCATCCCCTGACACTTCCACTGGTGAGTGCTGCTTGTCTGTAAGCCATTCTAGGGCAAAAAAGACCTAGCTACAGATATTCTTCATGTATTTCACTGCACAGACTTGTAGCAGTGAATATATTTGTGGCTTACCAATCCCTGTTGCTATTGTCTGCAGCTATTGCTTTGAACAGATTTTCTATTTCATTTTGTCACGGGTCTTTGATAATTAGCAGGGAGGATTTCTCTGGTTTCAGTGTCCTCCAGCAGAACCCCATAAGAGGGCTATAAATGCATTTTAAACTGCTGCTTATGACTGTTAGTAAAGGTCATCAGCCAAAGCCCAGGGCCATATGAGTGGACCCTACCCTGGAGTAATAGATCTGGCAAGAGCATCAGATATCTGAGAGGAAGTGCATTGTGGATCTAGCAGGAGGTGATGCATCCTCATATCCTGGCTGCTCTATTCATTCTTAGACTTAAAATTTCTCTTTCTTTAGAAAACATTCTTGTGTCATTTCTCAATCCTGTTCTCCCTTCTGCAAAAGCCTTCCCATGTTATCTGTTGATTTTTCCTCATCAGAAAGAGTAACCTGTGCTCCAGATCCTGACAATTTAGGCTTTATATTGTGCTGATAAATCCTGATAATAAAGGAAAACATCCCCTTTGTCCTTTATTTTTGTTTTCTTTATAAACAGGAACAATCTACTGAATTGAGCAGACACAATAGCACAAAAAGAAAATATTAATTTAAATAAACTGCTAATGAATAATATTCCAAATCAAATCAAACAGCTCCTACTTTAGGAAACACCAGCTTCATAGCTGTGGTAGGATGTTTACCATATGCAATTTTTCTTTCCCAGATGAAGCAGTCATTTTTCTGTAAGGCTGGCTGGGTGAACAACTGTCTGGATAAATGGCTACAAAGACAAATGTATATCCAATATCCTCAGAGTTCCAATTCCTAATATTAAAAGGAGGTGAACTACGAGTAAGGTAATAGTATTGATTTAGGAGCAAGTCTACGCACAAGATGTGTAATGGGTGCCCAGTGTTGTCCCACATGTACTCTGTCAGAGCAGAGTGCTCCAGGTAAGTACAGGCAATACTCACATTTCTTTAGCAGGCTTGCTTTCCAGACCAGTGTTAAGGTACATATATAAAAAACTAAACAAATAAAACCCCCTCCATCAAACCTGGAGTGGGGAAATTTGAATTGACCTGCATTTTTCATTTTCATGATGATGTTATGGAGGTGTATTTACCTTCTAGGCTAGTTCAGATGGTACCATAACCTTCATATCTTTGTCTTATCTTCAGCTCAGAAGGTGAAGGTTAAACTGATCATGGAGTTAAGTATTAGTACTTAACACCTACAGGTCTGTGGTCTTCAACAACACTTGTCATAAAAGACATCAGCCTTATTTTCATGATGTGATGGATTTCATTCTTTGAGGCAGACCATACAGAATCCCCACTTACTGAAAGGCATATTTAAAATCTGGTGAAACCAAAATAGATATATCCCTGAGAGCATCCAGGTTGCAAACAATTGTCTAATGTAGGAAGAGTATAGTAAAGTTTTAATATGTCTATTTTGTCAGAGAGATAGTTACTCAAATACAGCCCTGAGTCTGCTTATAAATGCAAGGAAATCTTTAGGCTGTTTGTACATCACTAGGGAAAGAGGAAACTGCAGGAAAAAAAGTACCAGGATCCCATTTTGAGTTGGCTTTTCTTCAATCTTTCATTAATTATGCAACCATTTGTAAGACAAATTAACTGAATCTTCACTTATATTTTTAGCATGGCATTTTAATTAGATGAAAATGAGAATAAGTGGGAATAACTAATTAGAAAAAAAATCAGCATAATGGCAAAGATTCATTAAAAGAAAGGCACAAACATCCAAAGCAGTAGATCTGTAGCTAGATGCCCAGATTAACTGATGTGAAGTAAGTAAAATGACAGCATCAATTAGAAACTTGGACAAAACCAGCTTTTTTTTGCCATTTGGAAGGAATAAACAATTAATTCAGAAATTCAGATCAGGAGATATTTTCACCTCTTGAAACTCAGAGACTGCAGAGAGAATTTTCAGAGAGCTGTGATCCATCTTCTTCCAGCTGCAGCCATTTTTCCTTAGAAGAAAATATAGAAGGAAGGGTGAGGGGGGAAGCTCCCTTGCAAGAAAGGATGGAAGAGCTAGCAATAATGTTTCTCAAAGAAATAAATTAGTCTTTGTTGTGTAAGCAGGGAAAATAAATTTTGGTATAAGACAACTGGAAAGAAATGTAGTAAAAGAAAAGACAGGAGGTATAAATCATCCTTATATTTATTGCCTAATTTTGCTTCTGTCATGGAAAAGAAAAACACTCTTTTTGTTTCTAATTAATATTCTGTGTTGGTATACAACACAGTAATTTGGTTTCATTCTCAATGACAGACGAAATAAGGGTGATTTTCAAGAAAACCAGATTTCAGTTTTATTTAGAGAAGTGTGAATAACTCACTAGAAACACATTCTAAACTGATTAAATGAAAATGTATAGTTAATATATACTTCCTACACCAGCTCAGTCTTTTCTGAACCATAGCCATAGGAAAGGTATGTATGGAACAAATATATGCCTGTACAGATATTAAAAGAGAAAAATCACAGAATCACACAGACTCACAGAACAGTAGGAATTGGAAGGGACCGCTGGAGTCCAACCCTCCTGCTTAAGCAGGTTCAGCCAGAGCAGGTTGCACAGGAATGTGGCCAGGTGGGTTTTGAAAGCCTCCAGAGGAGGAGACTCCACAGCGTTGTTTTTCCTTGTGTTTGGATGGAACTTCCCGTGTTTCAGTTTCTGCCCATTGCTGCTTCTTCTATTACTGGGCACCACTGAAAAGAGACTGATGACACCCTCTTGACACCCACCTTTTAGATATTTATATGCATTAATAAGACCCCCTCTCAGCCTTCTCTTCCTCAGGCTAAACAGACCCAGGTCTCTCAGCCTTTCCTCATGAGAGATGCTCCAGTCTTCTAACCATTTTTGTAGACCTCTGTTGGAATCTCTCCAGTGTTTCTTGTCTCTCTTGAACTGGAGAGCCCAGAACTGGACATGATACTCCAGATGTGGTATCACCAGGGCACAGTAGAGGGGGAGGACAAGCTCCCTTGACCAGCTGGTCACACTCTTCTTAATGCACCCCAGGATGCCATTGGCCTTCTTGGCCACAAGGGCACATTGCTGGTTCATGGTTAAATGACTGGGTATTGACAGATATTTGCACAACAGAGCCAGAATTATTTTGGAATGAGACCTAATGATATTATATGGACATGTCACATTACCAAGCTGAGAGATAACAGAAACCACATATTTAAAACTGAATATTTTTCTAGAAAACATGATAAATATTTGTATTGTCCATTATCTCATCTTAGTGTTTGACTTCAGTATTATTTCTTTTTAGATTTCACCCCAAACTCCAATACCTGGATGATCCCAAGGACTCTGCTTCTGAGATTTCTCACATGACTTGATTCCATACACACCAATATCAATTCCGTAATGCAGGTGTCCAATGCTTGAAGATTCATGTGAAATATATTTCCTGCAGCTGACAGCTATCTGCTGATATTCCACAGCAAACAGAAATGTGACTAAGTGCCACAAAGACCCACAAGCTTGGGACCATAATGAAATCCCTGAGGTGTACAACTGGGCAACTCTTGTGGGACAGGACTTTGCCCTGTCCATTGCCCTGTGTCACCAAAAAAATGAGTCCTTGAATTATCAAAGGAATGCAAGAGAAATGCATGTTCTCTTTTAAATAGGTTTGAAATGAGAACCTCTGAGGACTCAGTGATATAACTGGAAAAAATGTCCAGCTTCCCAGATATTCCTGGCCTACTCCAAAGAGCCATTTCCTGAAATGAATGTGGCACGCGACCTTATTTAGCTAGAGTCATATTTAATTGTCATATTTCATTCTCATCAAGAAGATGAGAATAATCTTTTTAAAAAAAATATCTTCCTCACTCTCCCATCCAAGTTCTCTATCCTGTCGCCACCTTGTTTTCCAACTATTAAGCTCTATTTTTTATTTGTTTTTTCTTAGAGTCTACAGACTGACAGCTGGAAATAAGGATTTTACTTCACATTTGCCTTCGGCTTCAGCACTGGTGCCAGGTAATCTGAATGAGTAAGGGTGGTGAAACTGCAGGCTCCTGTAAATTTGTATATTACCACTAGATGATGCTGTATAACTTTTCAATCTCTCTATTGCTCTCATAAGTATCTGGAAAACAACAACAAAAACAATAACCAACAAACCAACAAAACCAAACAGAAACCAACCAAACAAAACACACACAAAAACCCCAAATCATAAACCAAACCAAAATAGACAAACGAAAAAATCCAACAACAAAAAGAAGTCTGGAATAGAACTTGGTTTTAAACACTGGCAAATAGAGGCATAAGCCAAATCTTAGAGCTTAAGTAAAAAATCCACATTCCTCTCCTAGTCAGCAGTTGTGGACAGATGGATGCAACAAGGAGGTACATCTGATTTTAGAACTCCTTGTGCCAGACCAGAAATATTGTGGCAATTTCCTACAGAGTGATTTTAATCAAACCTTTAACAACAACAAAGGTATTTTCAAAATCTAGCAAAAAAGTAACATGCCCAGCAGTTTTTATACTGGATCAGGTATCACCTCTTCTCCTGCAGTCAGAATAATGCCCTAAACTGGCATAAACATCAGGTACCATACCTGGACTAAGTCAGCCTGGTTTTTATTGAGATGAAAGTTGTGCTGCCGGGTAATGTGGTAGCATACAGAAAAAAAAGCTGTGGCTCAGAAAAAAAAGACCTTGGAGTCATGCTGACTTCTATTTTTCCTATAAGAAACAGCTCTTCTGGTCCTTATGACACTGTCTGTGACCCGTCTCTAGGTATGATGTCTTTATACATTTTGCATCTCTGCATCACTGTCCAAACACCAAGCAACCAGTGAATGAGTCTCAGGGTGGATGTAGTTATAGGCAAGNTTATGCTTTAAACAAGCTTGAAGAACTAGTTTGATCCTTTGCCAAAGGTTTGGTAGTGATTACAAGTTGTAGCTTCCAAAGGCTCTTCACCAAGAGCTGCAGAACACTAACAAAAAGGTGAGTTGTCTGGCTAAATCTAATTGCTTTTCTTCTTTTTGGTCATTTTTTAGGGGAGTGTTGCAGTGGCAAAAAGCAGTCTCATACTTTATAAAAGTCTTCTGCACTTTATAAGCCACTACTCAGAGACAAACTCTATTCACTGGATGGATGCACAATTAATTCCTAATTTTCAGGAATGTGACTGAGCCAAGTTGTATCAACCACTGATTAAGCATTAGGGTCTTAGTCAATAAAAGCACCTGCTACTTCATACATAAATATATTTAGTCAATCTGCTCATTTTCGTAAGGTATTAATGCCCTTGGGTGATGGTTACTTGGGTGATGGTTACTTTCCTTGGCACAATTAACCCATTGCATGCTCTCAAGTGACACCAGTAACACATCTTGGTTAGCAGCATCCCTACACCCTGCCTGTGACACGCTCCTCTTCCTCAAAAGAGAGTCAGGGAGGAGCTTGCTGCTGACAGCCCCCACTACTCCTATTCAGTGTTGTCCCCTTGTGACAAGGGTGAGACACAACAGCACTTTAGTATGCCCTGCTTCTCAGACTGTTTCTGCCCCAGTCTGGAACAGAGGGAGGTTCAGGAAGAATTCAGATCCTAAATTCTCCCACGAACTGAGGGGGACACACATGGAGCAGTGAAGAGCCACGATGGGCTTTGCCTTTCCCCCACAAAGCTTGCACTTCATCCCCTGGCTGTGTCAAGCTCTCAGGCACCATTACTGTGCTGATCTTGCTTTGTAAGCTTTGACCACCACAGGGGAACTGGGTGACTAGGCTTAGTTCTTGACTTGGCAAAGAAAAGAGGGATGGTGCTAAATAACAGCCACGTGTCCCCCGTTCCTGGATAGTGATGTCATCTGACAGATGCCTTGAGTCTTCTGTTACTGTATCAAAATATCTGCAAACCCTACCCAATGTATTAATGCTATTAAATACAGCTTAATGTTAACAAAAATATTCATTAACACCACGGATATTTTACAGTGAAATAACAGAAGGTGTTTCCACTGCCTAGTCATTATGACACTGAAATATATATCTGAATTTTTCTGTTGCTTTATATGTGGGAAAACAGTTGTGCCTGTCTTTTGCAAATGATAAATGTCTTATGGAATTTCACTAATTCTCGACCTAGTAATCATAGTGTTCACTTCATTCTGATCTAAAATCAAGAAAGAGACAAAATGCAGCAAGTATTTGTAGTGTCTGAGAAAATATGTACATTATTAAACACACTCTGAATTGAATACAAGAGATAAAGGTACAGCAATTCCACTTGTATGCAGCTTGCCCATCTCTTTTCAGATGTCATTTCTGATTGTATTTACATCCTCTTCTTGCAGGTCCTTTTCATTTACTGTCTACGCCAAAGAAGACAAGACATGAAAATCACAGGGTTGGATTTAATAATCCTCTACTATTGGACTCTCAGCAGAATGAGATTCAGATGTCTGTTGTGGGACAATTTGTGTGGTCTTTGCCTGCTGGGCCTCGGAAGTGTTGTGCTTCTGCCTCAAAGGTGCGTGGCTTCTCAGTGTCCCAAGAGGCACAGAGTAGACTGTGGCATTATTACTGAGTAGAGCACAGGAAAAAGGAGGATAAGATTAACCATCAGGCTTCTGAAAAAAATGATGGTGTTTTTTCAGGGAAATCATTGAGAGGATCCAGCAAAGTTTAATTGAGAAATCCTGTCCAAGGCAACCACCACTGTAGCAAAGATGTACGTTCCCAGATAAGAACAGCAGAGCTGCTGGTGTAGAAGAGAAGAGAGATCTGTAGTGGTAAGGGTTTAGCATGCTTGAATTTTAGCATTATCAGAACTAGAGCACAGGGTTTTCTGATGCTCTTCTAGAGCCTGTGAGTGACTCTGGTCCCTGTCAATTGAGTATGATTGCAAGCACGATGATAAGAGTGTAACTGGGCAACAGAAGCTGCGACCTCTTTCATCCAAACTAGAGAAGTTCTGATTTAATGATGCTTTCATTCTCAGCAAGACTTTTTCTATCTATTGTGTATTAAGCTCATGCTCTCCTCAAGAATATTTTAATACACAACTGAGCTTTTGTACTCACTCCCCATATACATCTTCAGCTTCCTGTGATAGGAAATAAGGGC
>VWZY01002910.1:32455-50589 GCA_013399075.1 Chloroceryle aenea
CGGAGGGGCTGCGGCAGGACGAGGCGAGCGGCGACGCCAGGAGCTGCACCCCCGAGGGCGCTCTGAGCCCGCAACTGCAGGAGGAGATGCAGGAAGAGATGGAGAAGCTGCGGGAGGAGAACGAGAGCCTCAAGGTGAGGGGTTGGGGCTGCGGTGGCAGCGGGAGGGGGTGGCATAGAAGACAGGGATGTGTGGCTTCCCTTCCTTCCCCCTCCGGGGATGGGGGTTTTCTCCGCCTTCCTCTCCTCCGGCACTAGCGCTGGAGGTAGAGTTAAGATGGCCCTGCAGTGGGGAGTGCGGGCAGTGGCACTTCTCCGCTTCGTTGCGGAGTTTTTAATGAGCTGGCTTGTGTTTAGCTGGTATCCCTGCGGGGAACAGCTCCATTTTGCCCTCTTTCCCCTATCCATGCTGCTATTTGTGCTTTTGACCCACCTGTTGCATCCCTGTCCCCTTCTCACCCTGGTGGCAGAACGAGATAGATGAGCTGAGGACAGAGATGGACGAGATGAGGGACAGTTTCTTTGAGGAGGACGCTTGTCAGCTTCAAGAAATGCGCCACGAACTGGAGCGAGCCAACAAGAACTGCCGGATCCTTCAGTACCGGCTGCGCAAGGCCGAGCGCAAGAGGCTCCGCTATGCCCAGACCGGTGAAATCGACGGCGAGCTCTTGCGCAGCATGGAGCAGGACCTCAAGGTATGGATGCGAGCAGATGTCAAGGGAAGGGAGTGCCTCGGATGGAGACATGACCATGTGCTTGGTCCTCATGACTCAGGAATTTCCATCTGGTTTGTCATACACCGTACGCCTGGTGCAGCTTCTAGGATAGCGATGGCCAAGTGTGCCAGGGTAGTAGAAGCCCTGCAGTAAATAGGATATTTTCAGCTTTAGGTCGAAGCATTTTTTTGGTAAAGTTAGTGTGCAAAAAGTGACTTAAATACAAATTAGGATCTAGAGGGTTTGGATCTTTTATGATGAACACAAAAGATACCCTACCACTGCAAAATTAAACCAACCTCACCAAATAGTCCCGCTGACTTTGAGGGCTCTCTTTAGTACAGAGGACTGGCAGATTGAATACTTGCAGAGTCACAGTGTGAAACCCTGAGTCTGTTGGTGTCAGTGGAAGAACTGCTGTTTTCAGCAGTGAAGGCAGGGTTTTCCACATCCACTTGGAACCATAGACACGACTCATCAAATTTTAATGTGTAATCAACTGTATTTTGTCTCTATCATCTGAACGAACCACAGCCCATCGTTGAGGAATAGTTTCAGTCCTGGTTTAAAGATTGTTGTTGGTCAAATGTCCATCATTGCCATTCTAGGTTGGGCCAATTACAGAAAAAAATTACATTTTCTTGTGCTAGTTGGAAGTTGTTTAATTTCTGCTTCTATACACTGGACTTTGTTAAGGCTCCTACCGAATCAGGACTCCTAAACTTTTTTCAGTTGACTGAACTCCTGCCATTTCTCATGGAAGTATAGAAAATACCATATAGAAAATATAAGCTCGTTGACCATGCTTCTGCCTAGGACTCTAGTTACCTATAGCTCATTGGATTCTGTGGACTGCAGTTGAAAGTGCTAATTTAATACATGATCTGGAACAAAGTCCTTTTGAAACTTCTTTCTGATAAGTATAATGGATTGAGAGTCTGTTATTCCCAGTCCTGGTTTACAGACTTGGATCATCTTTTCTGAAAGTTTTCCAGCTTGTCATCATCTTCATTAAAATGTAGAAACCAGTCCAAGCCACGTTCTAGTAATTTTCTCACCAATACCATTAAAATGCTAACATACTTCTCCCTTTTTTTTTTTATTTGATATTCCCTTTCTGTATAAATTCACACCCCACATGATTGAATCACCCCATGTGATTCCAGCTTATAGAGTTGATTTCTTTGTTGGCTCAATATTAGTTTGTATCAGCAAGTCCCACACAGGGCCTGGGTGGGTGAGGACATCTAGGGTGAGGTGCTTGCCTGGGATGTAGGAGATGGCAGCTAAGGCCTTGGGTTGAGGTGGACAAAGGCTCACTTAATTAGCATTTCTCCCAATAACCATACAACTGACTCTTTGGAAAGGGAATAGTGTTTTTGCAGAGCGTTCCTGCAAGTCATGAATGTGTTCCATTTTTGAGTAGGGATGAATATCTAATGCCAAATTTCTGCCTAATTGCCTTCTGGGTGCTGACTAACTAGAATTGTAACTCATGAGCAGTTTTCTGTAGTGTTCCCAAGCCCTCTTCTGCAGAATTTCTATCCAAAATAATGTTGTTCATTTTGCATGGGTAATATATTAGGGGACTTAATCCTTCAGAGATAGAGACTTGCATTTAGGTGTATTAAAATTCATCTTGCATAAGTGAGCCTCATTTCCCATGTGATCTGGAATGATCTGTAGGATTTCCCTGCGTTAATTGCTACTCCACCAGAAAATCACTAGTGGCAATGATTTTGGTACTGGGTTGTGTTTACTGATCCAGACTGTACCTATGGACTGAAGACAGAATCCAATAATGATGCTGTTAAAAATCTCCCCCCATGATTTTCCATTTATTTTGGTTAGAAAGCCAGTTGAGCAGTTTAATATCAAGGGCAGAACAAGACATGGAGCTATAGCCCTGTGGTGTGAATCTCAGCTCCTCCTGCAGTCTCTTTGGAGTATGGTTATAATTGAAATTCCCCTCCACTCACTCTTTCTGTTGGGCGTTGTGTGTCTTGTGTGCATGTGCAGTGGGGGAGGTTACTGAATGATTTTGTGCTACACTGCAGTGTTGTATCTGTAATTCACACACTGGGTTTCTTGTCAGGGGAGGCTGAGTCACTATCTGCTGCTGTTTTCTGATAGAACAGATTCTTCTAGACTGCTTGCTTACAATTATTAGTTTTTCCTTTAGAGTTTTAGCATGTCAAAAAGAGTTTGTTGACATAAAGATCATTCTAGTGAAAGCCAGAAAGGAGAGCTCTCTGAGATGCCCTGGCTAATGCTAAGAAGGATTAATTATACTTTACAGTGTTCTAAAAAAAGCAGGAAATTAGGCTTTTCAAAAAATCACCATCATAACAGTGCTTAGTTTATATTTAAATATTTTTTGTGCACTATTAGTTTCTGGTGGTATCAGAAAATACAATGCAAATGGCTGGAATGGCAAGATTCTCATTCCTTTTCATGAAGAATAGGATTTATGTCTTGACACGTGCCTTTTAACTTTTATTCCTGCAAAAATGCATTAAAAAAAAACCCCAACAAACCAACCCAGAACCTTAGAGTTCATTTTTATTTCAAATATTGGACATCATCAGTAAAAATGTTTCTTCATATTTCACTCTTCAAATGAGCCAATAGTAGCAAATGCCAGATACTTGGATTGAATGTCCACGGAGCAGAGAGAAGCTAACAGGGTTGAAATAAACTTGTGTTAGTTTGGGGTCCTATACAAGGCACAGGCAGGGAAGGCCTGGAGAAGGTGGGTCCTGCTTTTGGATGCTTCTGCACCTCAAGTATTTGAAGTGCATAAGCCTTAATGCATCGAAAAACATAAGCTAGCAGTGGTTGACAGAAAAGATGCTGCAGAGTCTTCAGGTATAATGAAGGTCCTGTTTCACCAGTAATGTAACAGAACCTAAGAAGGAGTTGTGGTTTACTGTCTAATGTGTTTTCCAGTGAAGTCCATAGGAATAATGTACCATTTTTTGTAAGGAATTGGCTTGAATTTGGAATAACTTAGAATTCTGTTTGTGGATGTCCTTGTCTAGATGTTTCCTTACGTAACGCTCCCAACATCCAGAATTAACCCCGAAATCATTGCTTAGGCACTAAGCACTGCAGCAGGAATTCTTGATTTTAATCTATCTTTTGAAATACCATTTCATTCAGGTTGCAAAAGATGTGTCGGTGAGACTTCATCATGAGTTAGAAAATGTAGAAGAAAAACGTACTATAACAGAAGACGAAAATGAGAAACTCAGACAGCAGCTTATAGAAGTTGAAATTGCCAAACAAGCACTACAGAATGAACTGGAAAAAATGAAAGAGGTTAGTTCTGCTCTTTACTTCTAAATCAAATATTTGAAGTTCTTGAATTCTTATTGCTGAATGGACTGGTTTTCTTCCTGTCACTTGTTTTGTGGGCACAAAATACGGCAGGCAAAAGCTGAAAGTTGCAAAGAATGCTGAATTACAGCTCGGTGATTGGGAAGCTGAGAACAAACTAAAATATTTTGTGTTTCCTAGGCAAAACCAAAACTAAAACCAAACTTGTGGCTTTGTTTTTCCTATACACAAAGGGAAACGTGGAACTGATGGTACCAAGAGTTCAGAGTCTTTGAGACATTGTACTAATGCTAAGACACGTGCAGGAGGAGAGGGAAGGGAAGGGAGTCAGAGACCTCTAACTTTACAGATGGTGTTCCCCACATGTTTTTACAAAGGCCAGCATTTTTCCTTTGCTAACTGCCAGGAACTAGCAGGCACACTGAGACTGGGGATCTAGCCACCTCCCCATCTTGTTCAGGCATGCTCTTTGGCATATTGGGAAGTGAGAGACTTTACCTGGCCTTTCATTCTAAACCTGATTTTACAGTATATCTAATTCATCTTCAAAATGACTCCATTGGCCATGATAGAAATGCAAGATACTGTGCCATTAAGTAAGCAGAAAATTGTATTATAGCAGTAATAGCCTGGCTGACAGAGATAACAAAGCATGCAGTAAAAAGAGAAACTGTTGACTAAGGATAAGATATCTCAGAACAGATTTTAGAAACAGCTTTCCAGTTCAGTATTTAAAATTCAATGAATGTCAGGGATTTTCACTTTCAGTAATATTTCCTAGCAGGAATGCCAATGTCTACTTTGATCTTGTATGAAGCAGAAGAGATGTATTTCAGCTGTTAAGAAAGGCAGGAAATTTTGAGCTCTGTGATAAGTTGCAGTATTTTTAGGAACTGCAAATGCTTACTTTAAGTAATGTAGCATTAAAAATATGAATGTTTTCTTTACAGGAACTGAATTTCAAACACGTTAGTAGAGGATAAACAGGTGTTTGGGTTTTTTTCTACCTTCTACTGGTTTTCTAGATAATGGAAGATTTGAGAAGGGTATGAAATCTGAGCATTATTTAGCTTTCCTCTCCTTTGCCTGAGACTTTTTTCATTCTGGTTTCTGCCATCAAATACCACTCAGTTTCTGGGACCATCTTCTTTATGAGAGCATGATCTTTCTGTAATTATCCTTACAACTTGTCATTAAGCTTGGCTCTACTCCAAATTTTTAATTATTCTTGTCCATTTAGACTGTACTGTTTTGTAGATTCCCATTTATGGATCCTTTCCTCCTGCCCTCTGATAGGTTGTACCACCACTGGAAGCTTCTTTTGATGCATCTTCAGATTACAGTCGAGTGTGTAGTGGCAATTTAATAGCTTATGTTCTTTGGGAGCTGTGTATCTGCAGGAAATTAACCCAATAAATAGGCTGCTTTGTCTCTGTCATCAGTAATTGCTTCCTCCTTATCCTGATTCTTCCCCCTGTCCCCTGGTTATGGTTCTGTTGCCCTTCATGCTGCTCTCCACTTCTTTCTTTGGTTTAGGTGTTTGTCTTTCTGTCTTTTATGTTGGTATCAACAGAGGGATGCTGGAGACTGCAGGAGAGCTTCATATTTAAGCTAGGGGCTCTTCTACATAATACCACGTTCATGAAGCTGAAACAGATGGCTGATTCCCACTGGCACAGGTTGGAGGTGCTGAGCTAGAATGGAAAAATGCAGTAAGACTTTACACCAGAGTAGAGGTGGAATGGACAAAGAGTCATCCTTATGTTGAACTGGAGAGGAAAACTGCCATGCCTGGTCATTATATGCATCATCATAATTAGGCAGTTTTCATTTATATATTTCAAACAAGCTGCTGAGTCTTTTTTAGTTGGAGAATGCTGCTTTTCAGGTTAGGAATTTCAGCACAGTATGGGGGAAGTTGGAGGATGGTTGAAGAGGTGAAAGTCAGAGAAATGCAAGTTTGAAATGAAGCCAAATTATTATGCTCTTTGCAAGCATGCCATGGCTTGGGAGACTGGTGGAAGGCTGCTGGTGAAGAATATTAATGCTTACAGATTTGAAATTTAGAATCTGTGAAGCTAGGAAAATGTTAACTTGAAACAAAATATGAAAACAACTCGGAGCAGTCTGAGGTGGATCAGAATTTTTCTGTGATAAATAACTTCCCTCTGTGGCAATCAAAGGTTTCATGCATCCTAAATGTCATTGTCAGATAGCCATGATGGTAATTTTGTGTTTGCTTTGAGTTATTTCCTAGTTTCATGGATCTGCAATCCTCTCACACTTTAGTACAGCCATCATAACCAATGAAACCTCTTGCTTAAGGAAGTTCTCCTTAGCATAAATGGAAATACAGAGTCAAGACCTTTTGTCTGGATTGTGATCTTCACTTCATGGAGCTTAGAATTAATGGGAGAGTTAATCTCCAAAGACAATGAAGCATTTTTATTTTATGGCATAATCACAGTGCTCAGAGTATGTAATGACTGATTTCTGTACTTTTATGTCATCAAATGTACTGCAAAAACACAAACCTTTCCATTCTTCTTAAAATCTATTTATGTATAAATGCCATGGGAAATTTGTTCTCCTTTCATAATGAACAGTGTGAGACAGCAAAGAATGGTTAAAAGACTTAATAGAAAATGTTGGAGGCAGAAGCATAATTTTTTGTTGTGTAGTCTCTAGAGCAAGACCAAAGCCAAAGTTCTTTCTGTGTGGATTCTATATTGTTTAAAAAAAAACATGGTAGGCTTGACTGGAAACACATATAAAGGATAAATGCTATCAGATGTGTTTGTGTAGAGACAAATCTCCAGTAAACATCTGGGTGAATGTAGGATTGTGAATATATTAATCCATTAATACAGAGCAATAGTTGCCTTTTCTTTCCTGAGTTGGAGCTTTTAAAGAAAAATAATTATGATATATTCCATGATAAATAGAAGTTGTTGTTGATGGCAGCAGAAATTTGCAAGCAGCCAGGATTTGGAAAGTGTTCCAGCAAAGCACGCATTTTCCATCAGTTATTTTACTTTCAGTCCCTCAACCTGCAGCTATTTCATGTAGTGTTATTCCTGTATATATCCACATGGAAACACGAGAATTTAATGTGAATTGTTAGTTCTCAGAATTTATTTGTAGCACCAGCTCCTCATTTCCTACTTATCATTTGTTATTATTAATTTTAATGGCTTTGGGAAGCTGGAAACAGAGAAATAGTTTCCTAGAAGGAAGAGAAACCAACTCTAGATAGATGTGTTGTTTGTTTTTTTTTCAGATATATATATAAATGATTTGTTAAACAATGAATTAATGTTCAGTAATTTGTTGGTAACTGTTTGCTAAAGCCTATCTCACTCTTGCAGAGCTTTTCATGACCACAGTGTGAACTAAGAATGCATCCATTTGCTGCAGCCATGTAGGAAATGCCCAGTTAGCCACACTTCAGCCAGTTTGTTGTGAGACAAATGAAGTAGGGGGGAAATATGACAGATGTTGTGGACCCCGGGCTTTACAAATACACATTGCAAGTGGCACGGTGGTTTTCAGAGACATAAGTCTTTCTGGGTAGAAATAGCTCACTCTGTTAGTGCTCCAAGCTGGGCAGATGCAAAAGAGCTCATGTCTTGCAGCCACGTTAAGGTGATGTTGTCAAGCTATCATTTTCTTCTTCTAGGCATAGATTAACTCGGGTACAGAGCTTGCAATAACCATAGCTGAACGGCATGTGAACCAGAGATGTCTTTTGTCCCATCAGTTCAGACCCCAGGCAGAGGAGCTTATGCCTCCCTGCATGGGTCTGTGTTTTGCTGGAGTGACCCCGCTCTCGTCAGCCTGTTTTGTACGCTGCGTGGAAATGGAAGAAGGCAGCAGGGGCTGGGGAACTGGGCACTGGAGCTGGGAGGAGGAAGCTGAATTTTCCTCTTGTTTTTGATAATGCCCTGCTGTGGGACCACAGGAAATTAATTACACTTTCCTGCTTATTCTTGCAACATTTGCCTGCCCTGTTTATAAACAGGTTAACTTTCCATACATCTCTGAGTGTTCAGGCTGCACAGAAATCAGGAGGGTAGCTGGAAATACCACAACAAAATCTGCTGGAAAAAAACCAAACCAAGCCCAAACAACTCCCACCCAAACCTAAAAACTGAAGAGCTATGAGAAGAACTGGTAAGAGATGATCCCATCTCAGTCCCCTTGATCACTAATATCAGCTTGCCTTCTATGTCTGATGAAAATCCAGTGTCTCTTTCTCACAGCCCTTTCTCTTTCTAAGCCCCTTCTGCTATTTATCACAACCCCTTATTTCCAGTCTTTCTCCTTTAACTCAAGAAGTTGGAGAATCTCCAGGTTTTCTCTCTTAGTCTTCTCCAGGCCGGAATTACATAGACACGTACAATTACATATACATGCAATTGAACTGCTCTTTTGTGGAGAACACAACCCTTCTTCCTTGACTTCAGAGTTCTTATCAATCTATGGCTGCACCCCAAGCATGTGAGCTATCTCATCATGTCTCTGTGGTGCCAGTGAGCTCATAGCTCTGTAGATATTCGTGCATTTCTAGCTTCTGTTTGTTGCCTATGCTGCATGCCCACAAGTCACTGGAGGTGGCTGCTTGGATGTGCTGCTTGGGAAGGGAAGGTTCAGGTCTCCTTCATCATACTGTGCCCCAAGCACGTCCTAACTGCACCTCATATTTTCTTTTCAGAGTTTGAGCCTCACTGGAAGCAGCTAGTAATGGATGTAGTAGGGGCAAGGTAGAGAGAGATGAGGCACTAGTACACCTGCTGGTGTAGCTGATCAGCTTCCTAGGATCAGTGTAGAAAGTGGTACTCTTCGAAGAGGTATGGTAATTTACTTGCTCCTGGCAGCAGATGGCAGCAGGGGTGGATTTAATAGGACTCTCACAAACCTGATTCCATCCTGGATCTTTTGGAGGACCCAAATACCAAGCCTATCAGCAGTGCTTCTACTAAAAGTACCTGTAAGCAAAAGGTTTACAGGGTCTGGAACCTCGGTTTGTTGTCTTCTGAAAATTAAATATGATTTGGTGAAAAGAACAACAGGATAATGAAGTGGCTTTTCAAAAGAGATAAGAAACAATCCTCTGTCTGAGTTTATACAGGAAAAAGATAAAAGTCCTCTGTTTCCAGGTGCAGCTCAGTGATTCTCTAAGCACCACATCCCTGCAGATGCAGAACCCCCAGTTACTTCTGTCAGGCTTGCTTGTGTGAAATTTGGTATCCTGCCCAAATACTTTGTTCCTTTAAAACCAGTCCTCAGCAGGGATGCTGTTCATCATCTGCAAGGGTGTGATGTTGACATCTTTGCTCAGAGCACATTGTGATCAGTTCCAGTGAGCCAGATAAGCAGAGTTTACTTCAGTTTAGTTCTTTGAATACAAGAAAAGAATCATAATGCAGGAAGAAATTAATTTGTTACAAAACCCGTTGTAGTAACCCTCCAAAAATTCCCTGCCATAAGCAGGAAAAAGATTACATGCATTTGAGAAGCAGTTTACACTTAAACCTTATAAAATTACATATTAATTACCTATCAACTGTTAGCAATCACATAAGCCATTTACTGCAAGAGAGTTTATCAAAATTGAATGTGAACAGCCCAGTGGTCAATAATAGTAATATGCCTCCAAATCCTGTATTTGCAAGGATGTGTAAAAGGAATGTTGGGTAATAAATAATAAAAAGAGTGGCAACTGTAGTAAAGGAGTATCTAGAATATGTTTAAAACAAAAAGGAATTGAACCATCATAAAGTTGTTTGTTCAGTCCTTTTGGATCTGTGAACATGCTGCTTTTCTGCTTTGATAAGGGCATGGGAATCCCTTCCTAGTGGCAGTGTCACCCCCTTTTCCTTCGTTCCTGTGCTGGATATGAGCAGTCTAAGATTTGCAAGTTTTCTCGTCAAAGTTGTCATTATTGATTTGACATGCAGTCTCCAGGTAAAATCAGAGTGTCTTTGCAGAAAGCTCTATGTAAAACCAAAACAAAATAAGCCCCCAAAACCCCAACAACTTTAAAAAGCCTGATTGGCACAGAGTAAGAGCTGAGCTTCCAAACACACAGACACTCTGCATTAAAGACAGCAGTTCCTGCATTCTGGTCTCAAGTCAGCACTTGAGACCATTTTTTTTTTGCTTGAATCATGCTTCTCAAGGTTGTTCTTCTCTAAAGTTTTGCTTCCATTAGTCAAGAGTTAGGTTGGTAGAGTACATCAGGCTAAGGAAGGGTCCACGCATGGACAAGCGATGCTAGCACAGCCCTCAGATGGTTTTGTCCTGGGTCAGCTACCACGCTTCAGTGCTTGGGCATGATTAGGGGTCTAGCCTGGGGCAGAGCTCATTCCTGATTGATGGTTTGGATGCAGTCATCCAAACAGCTTGTTTGTGAGGAAGCTGTAGGGAAGTTCAGCTGTATTGTCATTTTAGTTGAAAGGAGACTGAGTTGTGGAGTGCCAGTTGGCATCAGATCCTGAGAACGGGCCCTGACCATTTAATTTACTAGTGTTAAAACTAGGCAAAGGGTCTCTGGCTTGGTATGGAAAGAGATGAAATGGGAAATGAAACACAGAACAGCAAGTCCAGGTCATTGCAGCCACGTGAATTTCTGCTGCTGAGGAATACTGGCAAGGGGCAGTGAGAAGCCATTTCCAAAGCCATCACAACCAACGTGCCCCGTTGTCTGTGGGAATAATAGAGAGTGTGGTAACAGTGGCTCAGGTGGTGGATGGTTACCAGAGAAAATGGTCTGTGAGCATGAACTCACAGTGGGGCAGGCTGGAAAAGCTGTATCTCTGTTGCTGCAGGCTTTAGGGTACAACTTCCTTGAGATCTAAAGGACAAAGAAGGCCTTTTATATATCTTATTACCTAAGTAGGTAACATTATAACTTCTTCAATAAGGTCCTCAAAGTATCACACCATATTAAAGAACAGAGGAAAGTTTGGGAAATCCAGTGTTGCTGGGTTTATATTTAGTCCTCCTAGACACAAAACTACCACAAAATTGTTGTATTTACTACTCAGTACATTACTCATTACTTCTTCAGAATGATGGTTCTGAGAACTTGGGTGGCTAGCTTATTCTTACTGAATTTCCTCCTTATTTCTCATCTNTTGATAGAGAGAAAGATGGGCACTACTTGGAGGTGATTCATTCCACTTATCTGAGGGTGTTTTGACTCTGGAAAAGCACATCCTTCTCTAGTTATTGCACAGTGAATGTCAGTTTTGACATCTACATCCTAGGACTGATTTAAGCCTCTTAGTCACCAAATTACACTTGGACATTATTTCAGCTGATTATCCTCTATGAGCACAGGAGGTTGCACTTGAACATGACAAGGTACTCCTTTACTGTAAGGGTCAGGGAGCACTGGAATGGGCACTGGAATGAGGTTGTGGAATCATCTCCTTTGGAGATTTTCAAAACCCATTTGGATACATTCCTGTGTGACCTGTGCTGGATTATATGGCCCTGCTCTGGCAGGGGGGTTGGATTTGAAGATCTCCAGGGTCTCTTCCAACCCCTGACATCCTGTGATCCTGTGTCCCTGTAGTCTTTTTCAGAGATGTGGCTTTTCAAGAGTTGTTCTCTATTCTCTAGGCTGTTTTCCTGTTGTCTTAGCATAGCTTCGACACCTTGTTCTTGCATGTGTGTCTTTATATTGGTCATATTAAAATGGATATTACTTGATTGCACCAAGGTTTGTATCAGTGACTATCCTTTCAGTATTTAACATTTTTCCTACCTTTTTCTACAGTCTATGTGGAATATTATTCTATGTTTTTATTCCAGGCAGTGGCAAAAAATGTTAATTAGTGTAGGACCAAGAATTGTTTCTTGTGTAACCTCATTAGGACTGCTGTGGCAATAATTTGCAGGTGATTTGCTGGTTCAGTGACATTTATGATAAATGCCAATGAGTTAGATGTTTGTACATGATAGCTAATTAAAAATACATCCCAGTGATCAAATATTTATAATGAGATGAAGACCATCAAACTTCATTTCAGAATGAGATTTTCACATTTCTAGCAAAGGGAGTCTTTAAATAACAGTCTTAAATCAACCTGTGCATGGAGGTTTTAATTCAGCCTAAGGGCCACAGCCCCTTCCCTTGCAGGGAATAAGCATTTCCCATAAGAATCTGAACAAGTTTCATTTAGGGGGCAGAGTCATCAGTTAGGAGAGAGAGTCATCATTGAGGAGAACAAGACACGGGGATCAGCCACAGGTCTTCTGAGCCTTTTTTAATCAGTGAAGCTGCTGGACACTTTCCTCCAGCTGCAATATTCTCCTTCCCCCAGTCTCCATCAAAATACCAGGAAAAGCACTGGGGGCAGGCTTACTGGAGAGCAGACTGGTACCAGATTGAGGCGTGGGGATGTCTTCCTTCCATTTTATCTCCTAACCTTCATGGTTTATTTTTCCAGTGCACTTTCTTTACATGAGTGGTTCAACAGAACTTCTTCTGAGATCTTTTTCTAAGACTGAAAAACTCCAGTTGTTATAATAGGTGCAAGAAAGAAATCTCTAGATTTGGCAAAATTTTGTAGGCATTTAATTCATAATTGCCAAATTCGTGTCTGGGATTACTGCTGTTGTTGTGTGGTGGTGTTTTGAACTGTATTTTGTCTGTCATACTCCAGTTAAAGACTGGGATGATACATTGTATTAGGCATTGTGCAAACCCCAACAAAAAAACTGTGACTCTCTTGACCCAAAAATGACAAATAGCTGAGCTGACAAATATACAGCAACTTAGGAAACCCTAGGAAATAGGTTTAACTAGCATCACATTGCAGCAAAATACCTTATTCCAGCACTTTCCCTCAAAAGGATGCGTGGTGTTCTGAGATTTGCTTTTGCATTTCAGGATTAGGAGGCTGAGTGTAAGCTGACTGTGATCTCTGCATCCGTGATGAGGATGGTGCTGGGGAACTAAGCAGGTCTAGCTCTTCCATCTTTTGAAAGGTTCAAAAGGCAGGAGACCTCTTCTTCTTCAGAGAAGTTGCTTCCAGTGGTTTCTGATGTCCTGGTGGAGGAGGGAGTGTGCAATCACAGAAAACAGAGTGTTAGAGTCTGTCTGGCTATTTGACCAGGTCATATGGAGGGCTTTGAAAAGGCAGCTTTCATCTTTTACTGCTCAGGATTTTTTTTCAGAGAAGAAAAAGGAGGCAAATGGAATGGAAGCATGAATGTGCTGCTTGATTTTATGCATTGCAAAGAGTGCTTTTACCTGGTTATACCACAGAGCTGCCATTATTTGCTCCAACAATATAGTTTGGGTTCAAAATGCCAAAGGTTTCTTCAGGTAACGTGCAAATGCTGTGTATCATTTCTCACCTTTTATTTTTGCCATTTAATTGGCAAATGAATGACAGCAAATCTGAAAATGGTAAGTTCAATAACTCCTAAATAAATGAAAAATAACTATTACAAATATTGGAGGATGGCTCCACTTTGCTCTTTTGCAATATGAAAACATTTAAAAGTCTACGTAAGAAATACTTTTTCTCTCCACAGTGATTTCTTTCCTTTGATATCATTCCTCAGCAGTGTTTTCAAATATGGCAATTTTAATATGAAGAGAACATTGCTAGAATGAGTAGGGATTTACTTTGTGTTTGCTTCATGGTCAGGAGTGATGTACTTATTTCACTTATCCCCTGTGTGTGCTCCACTTACCCCTGGCTTTTTCTTTCCTGCTTTAATTTTGCAATCAAAGAGAATAATTGCAGGACTACTCCTGCCCTTCGAGGGGAGTGGGAGGAGTAAAGGGTTGTATTCTTCTTTGTGTATCTGCCAACGACAGTCAAAGTCAGTGTCTTGAGTTTGTTACTGGCAAATTGCACCCTTGAGAGTTGCAGAATAAGGGAGACATTTTAAAAACAAACTTTTTTTTTTTTTTTGAGGAGAATCTGCATTTTCAAGTTGCCAAGATGGAGAGTGTCCATATAGTTTTTACTATATATTCTAATGCATTGAATTAGAGTCAGTGGTAGTAAACTAAAGAAATCTGTCCTGTGTCTATTTTGATCCAGCTCCATATTGACTGAAGGGAAATGTGGAGAGAGTCTTAGGGCAAATTTCCATTTGCTTGGTCGTAGTCACTCCATGCCAGACAGAGGCAAGCTGGTGCAGCCCAAGTTGTTCAATATTCAGTGACTTTTCAGGACTGTAGAGATGGATTTTGCTCTGATTTTTAAAGCTCTGCAGTTGGGAGGCAGCTAACTGTAACTTAGTGCTGTGGAAATTCAGGAAGCTGCACACCCTTTGCCTGAGCCTGCTCTGTGAGGAGGGATAAGGGATGTTATGGGGGCACCCATCAACCCTTGGATGTGTCAGGAATTCCTCCTGTGATTATTGACATTGATTTTTAGATCCTATACCCCAGATCAGGCTTGAAATAATCAACCTTAAGGATATTGAAAAATCTTGGTATGTTTTGCTTAGGGGTTCTTTATTAATTGCTGAGAGATTTATTGTAGCTCAAGATCAGGTAGTGAGAATTTGGGTTCATTTTACAGCTTTCCTATTCAGCAGAGTGGGATGCTATTATTTCTGCATTGTGTTAATCTCAGAGTGGATTTGTGTCTTTTTACACCTGAGAAGCACTGAGCAACACAGGTGATGTTAGGACTGCACATTTGGCTTGAAGTTTAGTGCTGGCAAGAGAAGGATTATACCATCTGGTCTTGAGAAGTGCTTAGCATCTCCAGCAAGACGTTGGATAAACTCCAGTAAAGGTCACTGGAGAACTGATGCTGCTGAACTTTAGAACAGAATGGCCCGTTGCATGTGACCTGCTGTGCAGAGAATAAAAACATTATCTGTGGTCTTATCTGGACTGTGGAAACTTCTCAGCATTGCCAGAACACACCTGCAGCCCCATGTGTGCTGGCTACAGGGAGTGCTAGAATAGTCACGTCCAACCCAGTTTTACCTCCTAGGCTTTCAGAGGTAAGAAGGGATTATATAATATAAAGATACATGCCCTAGTTGCTGGTCTTATTTTATTCCCAGTGCTGTTGAAATAGTTCATTAGTTCTTGAGCATTTAGCAAACTCTTCATTATTATATGCATTTCTTTTTTGCTTATTCTTTTCTCCTGCAGATGGATAACTTGATCTAAGGTTGTTAATCCATAATGCTGTCTGGTAAGCATCACTGATCAGCACAAAAAACAGTGTTATGTTTCTTTACCTTTGTCTTTTTTAAGACAGTAGAGTGAATTGAATATGACTTTTTAAACTGCATGGCATAAAAATTATCTGACACACACCCACCCCCCCTTATCCATCACAACAAACTCTCAAAACCAATCCTGGAATTTGAGGGGAAGATTTATTTTCTTTTGCTACAGTTGAGAAAATACCAGAGGTGGCTTTTAGTGGCACTGCAGTATACTTTGTGGTACACTGTGACATGGTCAAAGGATCAACAAGTGGTGAGTTATGCCAAAAGGTGATAGAACACAGAAATGTTTGTACAAACAAGGTTTTGTACATGAAGGTGGCAGAATCACTCACTTGCTCTGTCTCACATTTGTTAGTCTATCAAAGCAAGCAACATGCAGTCAGTTTTAATAGTGTCTAGTTGCAGGGATAAGAAGAAGATTCACTTGCAGAAGTCTGGCTGGCTGGTTTTGGTTTTGCCATATGTTTATTTGAACTGGTTTTTCTTTTTTGCTTTGATTAATTTCTTTTCATTAGCTGCAACACATTGCTTAGTGTTGAAAATTAGATTGGAAGAGTGGACTGGTACAAGACTTGAGGGAAATGATAGAAAGAGGGAAATTCAGCTGTGAAAAAACTCTCCAAAATTGATTATGTATAGCACCATATACTGCTTGATATGTGGCATTCTTTGTTCAGTATGAGTCTTGCCTGAGTGACCTATAAAGATGTTACAGGGCACTGGGATTTTGCAGATGTCATCTGTCAGCTACAATGTGCAAGAGAGATCTCAACCTCTAGTGATCAGAAATTTGTCTCATGGTGTTTTTCACAAGAAAAGGGATCATACCAAACCCAGCTGGGCTTAATCCATGTACCCAAATCATCCTGATAACTGAACTGGGCATGTTCTCCATTGCTCCTGCTATAAAATTTTGTGGCTAGACACCATCTTTTCACTGGTGAATGACACCAAAAAAAACAGTGAGTTAATTTAACTATTTTTTGTGTCTTTTCTAGATTCCTTTAGAAGCCTGTGGTTCACAGCTATCCAGCTATCACAGCTAGTGATCTTTGATTGGTTTTGTTGCTTTGTCTGCTGAAAGCATTCAGACATGAAAGGTTTCATTCTGGTTCTTGGGGGAACCCGTCTGTGAATTTTAGTTCTATTTCTGAATCTGAGGTGGTTTCTCTTGATTCTTGCATAACTCTATATTAATTTGAGCAAAAACTCTCATGAGAAATCATCTCTTGTGGCTGCTCAGATTGATACAGGAGTCATTTCTATGGCACTCACTTTTCCTTTGGAGGGAGCAGTGCACAAACTCACTATTTGTTACGGGGATGATCTGCAGAAGAAAGAGAACAATTGGTACCAACAGGCAAACAGAGCTCAGGGTTGTGATGTACAGCACACTTGCCCACTGTACTCTGTTCCGTGAGGATTATGAACATATTTTAATTCCCACTGGATGGCTTTTAGATACAGCAGGATTCTCCCCTGGCTGCTGTGGGGAAATGCATATTTCTCAGCGACACAAAGGATCCTTCTACCAGAGAATAATCTGAGAGGGAGATGGTGTTGGTTGTAGCCCTGCCCTGTCTCAGGCCTACATTTTACCTGTGGAAGGAAAAACTGGGAAGAGCAAGCAGGATGTTGTGTATTAACATATTCTCTCACTCACTGTTCTCTTCCCTGCTGTTTTCTCGATGATCTCTATTGAGTGTTGGCAGTGGGCTGGTTGCAGTTGTTTTCCACTGCTGCCTCTTGCCCACTAACAAACTTCCTGCTGTCAGGATTTACAAGATTTTTGCTGGATAAAGGTGCATCCTGCTCTAAAAGCAGCAGTTTCTTTCCTACTCACCTTGGCTACATAGCAGAAGAGAAAACACCAAAGAAGCTTGCTCAGATGGTGGTGCATACATGTGTTTGTATGGTGGTGTTCTTAAGTTAATATGCTTTGTTTCTCACTAGGACTATGTGGTCCAAGCAGTTTTAAATTGTATTTATTTGAATATGTTCTGAAAACAGAGCAAACCAGATTAATGTGTGAGTTTGTCTCCACAGTGTTTGTCTGCTGTCATGTGTTAAATGTTCATTATGCACTAGTCTTAAATTGTGTTGAATTAAAAAGGTAACAGACTGATTAAACCAATATTTTACTTGGACACCATTGCTGTGTCATTTGGGCAGCTGGGTCTCCCCTCTGTATTTGGTATCTCCAGGATTACAAGAAATTAATGTGTTTATAGTTGCATTTCACTTGCCCTGTGTTCAGAGGAATGAATTGTGAATTATAAACCACTTTAGTGAAATACTGAGTGCATCTCATTTTGTTGTTGTTGCAGCAATCACTGAAAAGAAGAGGGAGCAAAGACCTACCAAAATCAGAAAAAAAGTCACAGCAGACACCAACAGAGGTATGTTGTAGTAACAGTAGCCTGGATTCTCATGTGGAGGCTTGAGGGACGCTACGTAAGTGATGTACTTGATGTGTAGATTTGCACTTCCTTGTTTGCTTTGCTCTTTGTTTTCCTGTATGCTGTGAAACCAAGACCTCTACTCCAGATCTGCAGTCAGACAACACTGTGTCAAGGACCACCTAAACAAAATACTGGTGCTGCAAGGGAACCCATCAGCTTTCATGTACCCTGTATTTTAGGCAAAATAAGTAAATGGGAGCACCAGTGAAATGAGATTATAGACCCTTTGTGTGCTGACTTCAGGACTTTTGAATGCTGTGAAGTCTATTACAGTGTTGCAAACCTGAAAATATAAGAGTGGTGGTAAATGGAGTTAACTCCAGTTGGCAACCAGTCACAAGCAGTGTCCCTCAGGGCACAGTTATGGGACCAGTCTTGTTTAATATCTTTAT
>VWZY01002910.1:50684-62697 GCA_013399075.1 Chloroceryle aenea
GGTGGAGTCCCCATCCCTGGAGAGGTTTAACAAATGAGTGGATGTAGCACTTGAGGCTCTGGTCTAATGGACAGAGAGATGGTAGGGGGAAGGTTGGACCTGATGATCCTAGAGGTCCTTTCCAACCCTAATGATTCTAGGATTTTATTATTATCTAGAGTTACATTGGTGATTAACTGGTCGTGATGATCCAAGTCCTTCAGTTATTTTTCGCTGATTAATATTTTTGGCAGAAAGTATGATTATTATTAGTCCCTTGACAAGTAAAGTAGTATTTTCCCCATTTTTAAATGTATGCATTTATTTCCCTCCCTTTCATTTACTGATCAGTAAAAAATGATTTCAGGAAAAGCTCTCAGTATCTAAAGCTATGTAGCTGTGATTGTTAGTCTTGTAATTTAAGATCATCCACTGGAGGTCTCCTGTTTTACATCAAGTTTCTTCAAATACTACTTCTTTTTTTTCTAAGGAGGACAACGAAGACCTGAAATGCCAGCTACAGTTTGTCAAAGAAGAAGCAGCCTTGATGAGGAAGAAAATGGCTAAAATCGATAAAGAGAAAGACAGATTTGAACATGAGCTGCAAAAATACAGATCGTTTTACGGGGATTTGGACAGTCCCTTGCCAAAAGGTGAAGCGGGTGGGCCACCGACCACAAGAGAAGCTGAACTCAAGCTTCGACTGAGGCTCGTGGAGGAGGAAGCTAACATCCTTGGAAGGAAAATAGTGGAATTGGAAGTAGAAAATAGAGGACTGAAAGCAGAGCTTGATGATTTAAGAGGAGATGATTTCTCAGGGACTGCTAACCCACTCCTGGGAGAGCAGAGCGAATCCCTGTCAGAATTACGACAGCATTTGCAGCTCGTAGAAGATGAAACAGAATTGCTGAGGAGAAACGTAGCTGATTTGGAAGAACAAAACAAGCGCGTAACAGCCGAGCTGAACAAATACAAGTACAAGTCCGGGGCCCACGAGAGCTCTAGGCACCACGACAACGCCAAGACAGAAGCCTTACAGGAGGAGCTGAAAGCCGCACGAATGCAGATCAACGAGCTGAGCGGCAAAGTCATGCAGCTCCAGTACGAGAACAGAGTCCTAATGTCCAACATGCAACGCTATGACTTGGCCTCTCACCTCGGGATCCGTGGCAGCCCCAGAGACAGCGACGCGGAAAGCGATGCGGGGAAGAAGGAGAGCGACGATGATTCCCGCCCCCCTCACCGCAAGAGGGAAGGCCCCATCGGGGGGGAAAGCGACTCCGAAGAGGTGCGCAACATTCGGTGCCTGACGCCCACGAGGTCTTTTTATCCGACGTCTTCTGGGTGGCAGAAAAGCTTCTCTGACAGGCAGCAGATGAAGGACATTCGCTCTGAAGCTGAGCGGCTGGGCAAGACAATAGACCGCTTAATTTCCGACACGAGCACCATCATAACAGAGGCGAGAATTTATGTAGCTAACGGGGACCTCTTTGGATTGATGGATGAGGAAGATGATGGCAGCAGAATACGCGAGCATGAGCTGCTTTACCGGATCAATGCCCAGATGAAGGCTTTCAGGAAAGAGCTCCAGGCTTTCATCGACAGACTCGAAGTTCCAAAGTCTTCGGATGACCGAAGTGCAGATGAACCTTTGTCAGTGAGTCAGGTAGACTTTTACTTATTACGGCCTACAGGTAAAAAGGCTCTGCCAAATGAATCGAGCCTCAGATTCGATGTATGGCACCTGAAAATTCTGCATTCTAGACAGTGGACAAAGAATAGTGACGAGTGACTAAATCTGGTCTCCCGGAAATGAAAAGGAATACGCTTGAGGAGGAGGAAGGTTTTCCTCCTTTCTGGCTTTGCAGCTGCATTTGCCAGAGTTGTGCCTCCGTCGCCAGTAAAGTGCAGACAGCATTTTTGGCACATACAGGAACAGGATTGTTTTCTTAGTGGTTGGGTTCCTCTTAAATGAAGGAAAAGAAAAATCTTACTAATTTTAAACAAGAGGAAACATGAAATTTCCAAAATTATAGAGAATATGATGAACCACAGAGAAAAACAAACCATGCCAATCTACAGTCACAGAGCCATACAGTAGTGTGTTGGAACTGCTGTAACTGATTTCATCCCATTGAAGGCCTATGGGTCACTGATTAGTACAGCAGTGATTAGAATCTTTTCTCTAGTTCATTTTTATCTGGATTTGTTCCCGAGAGGTTTTGGGGAGCAAATTCCTTGCTGAGTCAAGATCTTTTGCCATGACAAATGAAAAATTACCTGCCCTTATCTTACCATGCAATCCTCTAGTTGGCAAATCTTGTTACTGCTCAGGGTATTATCCAATGTTTAGTAAGTCTCTTGCTGTGTTAATTTACTTTGTGCTGTCCTGCTAGTTCATAGTCAAAGCAGATGCCAGATGAAGCTGAAAGCTATTATTTCTTATTCCTATGCTGACTAATTAGCCTTTTGTTTCCTTGTATCAGAAAGTCACAGACGCAGTGAGTTTGAAGCTAATCAATTACTCTACACGTATTGCATGAAATCAAACAGAAATGGCATTTAGCATGCTCACTTGCTGATCTAGCAATAGTTCTGAGCTTGTAGAGCTCCCATTAGCTTAAAGGCAGAGCACTGCATGGGCTTAGACAAATTTAAAGCAAACTAATTAGTGTTTTCTCTAAACAAGTAACAACAACAGATAAATTGGACACTGCAAGGCTTGACCATGCAGAACTCCTGCTGAAGTCAATGGGAGATGGGTACTTGGTCCCTCCACAAGCATAGTCTGATTCACTATGTTGTTGAAACTTTGGACTTGCTATTCCATTAATTGACTGTTCTCTTTGTCTTTGTATTTACTTTCCCAGATGTTCCAGCCTATCATTTTACTTATTCTCATCCTTGTATTATTTTCATCCCTTTCATACACAACAATATTTAAACTTGTCTTCCTTTTTACACTGTTTTTTGTATTGTAAGCCATTCATCATTTACTGTTCATTGTAGTATTATTTTCAGTTTGTTTATTTTGTCCACCCTCCAAGATAAGAAGTGCAAGAGACATAGTTTCTGTAATAGCCACTGCTGTAAAAACACTGAAGACTACTTGTTTGCCAAAACCAAAAAAACCCTGCAAAAAACATACCAAAAAGTCACCCAGTTGAATAGGAAACCCACTCACCATGGTGTTCCAGGTAAGCAAACAGAAAATATTTTTCACTTTGTCTGATTTTATCAGTTTTGAAATAAGATTTCCTGAGTGACTGGAACCCATTTGATATTCATTAATTTGCATCAAATTAGAAGCAGAACAGAAATATGCAGAGTGGGTGTGAGGAGTCTGTTCCTTTTCTCTTCCCACTCCCAGAAAAAGAATTTTTTTTTCTGGCCACATATGAATAGTAAACCCACATTTAATATGTATTCTGCAATTGTAAGCCACAGCTTGTATCTGTTTTGCATGATGGTGGTGATAATGTTTTTCTGCACTGTATTATGTGGATTAGACACCCCAGGGGGGACAAAATCCAAGTGGTTGGTACATAGAGCACTGTATCTGGAAATGTGGCAAGGAGCTGGAGCCCCTGAGAAGGAGGAGGAGGTGTCAGAGTAGGTGAGGAGTCTTGTGAGAAGTATAGGCTGGCTGCATTCTCTCTGGGCTCTAGAACAATAGCCATGCTGTGGTCTCACTTGAACTGAAGAGTCTGATACTGCTCACCTTGCCTGATGTCAAATATCTTTTCCTAACTTTGTCAGATACCATTTTCCTCTGTAGCTGCCAGGGCTCTCGATTCTCCAGGTTTCAGAATGAGTTGGGAATGAACATGGCAACTCTTGGCTTGCTGAGTGACCTCCATCTAACCATGCTGTTGGTAGTGAGTGCCCATAGGTGAGGGAAGCTTGTGTGTATGGGTGTGCATCAATAGCTACAAATATGAATTCCCCAAAGGTGATAATTTACAAGTAAGTGTATTAATGACATTGTTTTATGCAGATGTCATGATAATAAAATCTAGTAATAAATAGTGGTAATAAATAAACCAGCCATTTTTCTAGCTGGCAGTAAGGATTCCCTTTGATTTATCAGGCTAGCACCCTGTTCACTTAACATATTCCCTGGTGAGAACAGTTCATCCCTGTGCCTGGGCTGTGCTCTGCTACCTGATGTAGTAGGCACACACCATTTTGAGGGAAACCCCACAGAGGGAAGCAGAAGTTAGGCACTAAAATTTATTTTCTGACAACGACAAAAATAGTCAACTCACAATATTCAGAATTAAACAAAGCTTGCATGTTTTTTCCTTGTTTGTCTAGCTTTCCCTCAGCATACTCTGCAGGTGTGGCAACCTTGATCAGTTAAATCACTTAATTTAATCCAAATACTTATTCCTTCTTCAATCTGATCTGAAGTTCTAGGTTTCCAGATTTTAACTTACACTTGTTTATGCTTTTCTTGGCTTTGTATGTAATAAAGATGAGTAGAGAAGGTTTGATTTACACAGAATGTGTCAGTAACAGCACGAGTGTAAAGCAGCTGGAAGGTTTAATACCCTGGCTTTATACATTGAATACGTCTTGGAAGTAATTGGGAAAGATTTGCTTTTTATTCTCAGAAATCAGAAGAGGTGAGGATGAACCTCTTGAGACAAAAGGTGGAGATTGCCAGCCCTGTGCAGAGGTTATTACAACCCCATTGATTTCTCACAGTGGTTTTTTTCTTGCATATAGCTGGAGCTTTCCTCATCCTAATTCTGCCAGGCATCAGCAAAGCAAAGCAAATCTGAGAACCTTTTGGGATGTTTAGGGAGCTATTGAACAGGCAGTTTCTTAAAATCTGAAATCAAAGCATACAAAATCATTGTAGAAGCTCCCCACAGTCTTTGAATCTGTGATGAGCATGGAGAATGGTGAGGATCCCTGCAAACCTCAGTATAGAGAAAACTCAGTGAGAAATGAGATGTATTTTTCACATCCTTCTGCCTTCAATCTGAAGGGAGTGATTGTTGCTGCCCATCTGTTTCACACCAGGTATTACAGAGTAGTTCACAGCCCTCCTTTTTTCACTAGTTTAAAAGCTTCTGAGAAAGCTAATAAAATCAGCATGGACATCTATCCATAGCCAGAAGATAACATCCAGCCAAAGAAATAAGTGTGCTGTGCCTTGCTAAATTGAAATAACCAGGTCTCAGAAAGAAATGCAAGAGTTACACTTGCCATGACAGGAAGCACATTGTCCCCACGGGTGGACAAAGTCCACCTCCCAGGTGAGTGAGTAAATGCAGCTAAATACCTCTGTGTCATAGAATCATAGAATGTTCTAGGCTGGAAGGGACCTCCAGAGCTCATCTGGTCCAAGCAGGGACATCTCTACCTAGGGCAGGTTGCTGAGAGCCCCGTGTCCTCTAGCAGGAGTGCGTGGGAGTCAGGCAGGGCAGAGCCAGACAGAACACTGCTGACTCATCAGATCCTGTCTGCAGCATAACACCCAGTTCTGAGCAGCTCGGTCACTTTTGGGTTTATGTGGCAACAAGCTGGATCTGCCAGGTTACCTACTGGTTCAAATCCCACTTAAACCAAGAGCAGATTTACCATTCCCAGATCGGAATATTCTGGCAAAATATTAATATGGTGGAAAAAAATGTCATGGAATTTGAACCCTGAGAGTGCCTTAATTTTACATTTCTCCGAAAGACTGACTTTCTGTTTCCTGTTTTCCTAGGGAATTCATTCCATTTTCTTTCAGAAATAAGAGATCTTGCATCGACAGATCTTATTCTGACATTTTTATGCTTACATAGGTCAGCAGTAATGCCAATGAATTTTTATGTCATTTAGAAAAGAAATTCTGTCTTTCCTTTAAAGCCACCAGATAAATTCAATTAGATTTTTTTTTTCCTATTTAAAGTCAGCTGACAAAATACTTCTACAATTATTTTCTGTCCTGTTTATGTTAGAAAATCTTCACCTACTGCTGATACTTACCCACGATACTAGAATGATGGTCTTCTCTGGGATCAGAGAGAACTTCTTCCCACCAAAAATATCCATGCCTGAAGCTCCAGTTAGGCTAGAGTAAGTGTCTGCTGACACATGTCAGCAATGCTTCAGAATCAAAACTAGAAGAGAGCAGGTGCTATAGTGCAGAAATATGCCTGGCAGTCAGAAAATAAAAAAATCAACAAAACCGTGGCTGTCTAAATGTGTTATAAAAAGAGATGAACCACACGTGAACTTTGGGAGTTGTTTAGGAAAACAAGCAGAGCTTTAGGATATTGGATGCCCTTCCCCTTAATCACCCCAGAATCTGATAGGTGAGTAGGAGACTTCTAAAGGCATCAGTATCGGGGATGTACTTCTCATTGGCTTACATTTCTGTCTCTGATTTAATGCCAGGGGAAGTGATATTCAAACCCAACTTTTGCCATTACACATGCAGTTGCCTATGGGGAAAATTACAGTGGCTCTATTTAAAGTAAACATCTAAAGTATCTGCCACCGATTTCCAATGTAACCTTGGAGAAGTGACATGACATAACACTTTGTTTGCTCTATTTTTCCACTAAGTTGTACACTGTTGCAGGAGTGCACAACAGTAAGAGGAGATGGAATTTGTATTCCCTTCTGCCTATTTCTTGATGTATAATATCCAATCCTGAGATGCATTTACCAGGATTATCAAAGTGTGCATCGTACAGGCAGCTGAGGTTGTGGTTGGATTAATTACAGTGGCAGCAGTGATGGTTTTTCTTGTTAGCAAATGTATGTAGTAGACATAGGAAAGTGAGTGTGCCATAGCCAAGCTATTGTAGCAGGACTGGAGATGCTCTAAATGATCTTGGGAACAGATGATTAACCAGAATAGGTGCTACCCTGAGTATCTAATCAGATTATAGCCCGTGCTGAAACTGCTGCTCCTTTGTCTTCACTCATCTTGCACGGTGAAAACAAATTTAGCAGAGGACTTGTTTAAAATGGCCTTGCACCTTCTTTTGTTTTTGTTGAGGTGCTGACTTTGAACACAAGCAGAGCAGATGCCAGGTATGGGCAAAGTACACTTGACCTGGGGAAGAAGTGTGTCAGATGTAATAAACCTACAGTAGCCTTCCTGCTTCTTTTGCCTGTGCCAGAGGCCAGAAAGCCACATTTGCTGCTTTGTCTGCTGCTGTTGGGCCAGGGACAGTTTCTGTTGCATAACATTTTTTCCTCAAAAGCAAAAGTCACTATTGCTACACTTAAGTACATCCAGAGCAATGAGCTCAGGTTTTTAGAGCTCACTTCATGTTTTCCTTGTCCCACTTTTCTCTGCCGTTCCCATATTAGGATGAGTTTACCAGGGCCCTTGGACCTATGAGTGGGGACCAGCTCTTGTCTCCTGCTGAGCCCCTCAGCCTCACACATTTCTAATTCCTCACACTGACAGAAATGTAGGATTTTGCCTGAGTGAAAACTCAAGCCTAGGATTTAGTCCACTGTTTTCTTTAATTTTATTGTGTTTTACTTCAAAGAGTTCACATAACAAGATGAGGGGCATTGAGTTAACAATACTGAAGACACAAGAGTTGTAGCCTGTGCCAGGGGGTGAGAGGAAAAAGAAAACATGTCTTCAGAGCCTGTCTGCATTTGCAGTGGTGCAGCAATGGTGGTTCTGCTCCCAGGCACTTGAGCTTCTCTCCCAGCCACGGCAGCTGGCATGTTGGGATGTAACCTCCCAAAAGAAAGTCACACTGTTGCTTTATGAGCAGGGAATTTCTAAATCCTCAGCGTTTAGAGGTTGGGAATTTTCTTCAGGAATGCTCAGTTGTGTACTTGGGCATCTTTAGCTTAAGTCCCATTATTTAGGTTACATGGGATCAGAATACACACCCTAGTAATGTACTCTCTGAGGTTTATAGCTAGACCATAAAAGGAGAAAAAATGTGTTTTCCCCGAAACCTGCTTTAGTATTTACTACAAAATGCAACAGAGCTAAAATCTTTATGCTGTGTATGGATTTTATCACAGATAAAACCTTATTGTTCTAAAGAGGGGAGTGCTGACTAAGCAAAGGATGTGTGAATCCTATTATTGTATCCTTTGTCTCGCTGATCCTCTTCCATCAGCTGCTCTGCCCCAAAAAAATATACATTGCTCCTGCTCAGTGCATTCTAATAGCAGAATTTGTCCAGAGTTTTATGCAGCATGAATCAAGTACTTTGTGGCCCTTCTCCAGGTACACGTGGCAACAAACGTTCCTTGAAATGTGAATTTTCTGACTGTAGGTGGTCTTGGTCACTGTCCACAGACACATCCAAGCACAATTCCCAGCAGGGCAGCAGCTTGTGTGTGAAACTTCTGCCCGGGGGTCTCTCTCAGTGTGCCAAACGAAAGCAATTTAACACATAGTGCAACAGGAGAGTTACTGGGGTGGGCAGAGAAGCAAGGAGCAAGCTGAGCTCCTAGTGCCTGTGGCTCAGCAGGGGGAGCAGCTAAATTACACTACACTGGCTTCAGGGTCTCCCATGGACTTTCACTTGCTGGATCAGTTTTGTCACAGACGCTCCCTTCCCTCTCCCCATGCAGATCCTGACTCTGGGCATTCACAGTGCTTTAAATCCAAGCCAAGGTGGTTTTGGACCTTCTTTGCTAGCCTTATGCTGGGGATGAGTTTCCCTGGGCAAGGGAAATTCTCTGTCCAATTTCAAGTGCTTTGCTTTGCTGAGACACGAAGTATCTTAACAGACTGGAGAATCTGATCCAGAAACCTTCTAAAGTAGCAGGAATATTTGGGTATATCCCAAAGAAACCATTATCACTGTTCCCAGAATGCAAGACAGTAGGATTACACAGTGCCCAATATTTCTGCACTTTGTAAGTGACAACATATTTCGACTGCAGGAAAAGATTTTAGGGAGGAGTGGTTTGCTTTTTAGCTCTTCAGGAGAGCTGCTAACCAACAAAACTGCTGCTTTAAACAAACCTCTTTACAAAGCAGTTTATGAGGATCAAATTGCAAAGCTCAAAATCATAATGCTAAAAAATATAACCCTGAAAACTCAATCTGAAAGGCAGCAAAGAATCTCCTTTTACAACATGGATGCTAATAAAAGAAACCTAAAATTGCCTATTGTCATAGCTTTGATATTACCACTGTCTGCTTTGGCGAGCTTTAAAGACTGGACTGCACTATAAAACCTAAAAATGTCCTGGACTTGGAGTTGTTTACACAAAATATGAGGAGATATAAAGTTACAGAGCTGGGGGTTGGAAGAGATGGCTTTAGAGCCATCCTCCGTGCACTGACGTCACGTGGAAGCCAGCTGCTGGGATGATGCTGAACGGGACTGTTTTTCAGTTTGCAAAAGTTGCGGAGTTATTCAAGGAGAGTTGCAAATGCTGCCCCAGTTGAAAGGTTGTTACTCGCTGTGCTTTTTTATTTCTTTTCAAGATCGAGATTCACAGAACTGGATCCCAGCTAGCTATGCATTTCATTGCTTTCACTGCTGTTTAGGAATGGACTGACAAACTTCAAAAGGATTTCGTACTCCCCGAAAGGTATGGTTACAGCTTATTTTAAATCAGGGGTTTGGAACAGCTAAGATGAAAAAAGAAAGCAAGTTACTAATGTGCCAAACAGTTATTTAAACATCTCCCTAACGTTATTTACATGTAATGTGCTGTTTGTGGGTGTTATATACAGTCTTTATTCTTAGAGAAAAACCCTTCACTGGTTCAGTGTCTTCTGAGCAGGCACAGACACATCAGCAGAATAGGAATGACAGGTAGCATTGTGAACACTCGAATCTCTTCCCTCCCTTCTATCCCCCTACCTTCCTTTTTCCCTTCTTTCTTCCCTCTCTTTCTTTTTTTCTATATTTTTCTTTCTTCCTCTCATTCTTCTCTTTTTTTTTTTCTTTCCCATCCCTCTCTTTACACTCTCACACCATTTTAGTTTATTTTTCTGTATAAAGTGCACACTACCGTGACACATGGAACACTTTTCTAATGGAACAGAGATGAATTTGTAATTTCCTTTGTCCAAAATACAAGGCATCATTAGAAAAATAATCATTTTTTTCTTTTTCAGCAAAATAGAGGGAATATTGCTATATCTGAATGGTTGTGCACATCCAATCTAATTAATCTCTGTTGAAAAATAACATTTCAGCTAATGTCACTGCAGATAATTTTTAGAAGTCCATAGAGGTTGTTTGCAAACTATTTTGCATTTTTAGTATGTGGATAGAAAGTGCACAAGGAAGGCATGGGGGAATAACAACATTAACATCAAAAAGTTGCTGAAAATATTTTTTGCTTGAGAGAAGGGAGGCTAAAGGAAAAGTTACAGGAAAAAGCAGCTGATGTAAATGAAATTGATTATTTGCTTGATTTTGATCACTGTAATGAGCTTCTGACCTTGTCTAGGACATGCAGAAAGTGCCAATACTGCAAGAGCACAGACAGATACCATTCTGATCCACGCAGCAGATGATTATGTGGCATTTTGCATCCCTTTGGGTTGCTTAAGCCATGTGAAATACCCATGGGGATATCTCAGTGCACCATACAGACCTGCAGCATTACAAATCTGAGTTTATTGCTACTGGGGGAGGTGTGAAGCCCCAACCAAGCAACCAAAAAATCCAACAATTCAACCTAAACACCCAAGAAAAAAGGGGGAGTCATAGAAATAGCAGTTAAAACTCTGAGGAATTTATCCACTGTACAATAGCAGCAAAACTCTACAGTCATCCAGCTGCTAACATCAATAAACATGTCTTCTCAGGATTAGTCAAGAGGAAATCAGAGAAGCACAAGCAGCAACCCAAGGTTTTTGTGGATCTTAGAGCTACAAGTGGCTAACTAACTTCTGTAACTAACCCTTTCCAAGACTTGTTTTCATTTTGGTGGTCTCCAGTCTTTCTGAATCCCATATCAAACAACTTTAAAACTGTTACAATGAATGCAAATATGGTAATAGTAGTTCCTAGCACTGAGAAAACACCAGGGTCCTTTTCAATGCTATATATGTGCTTGCAAGCAGTACTTATTATGTATCTATTCTTATATATGTACAAAGCTGTATAGTATTGACTTTCTTTCCAGTAAAATGCTGCTTATTGAAGCATGGTCATTATTACTAATAGTGCCCTAGCAAATTCACCATTTGTGCAAGTTCTAGACAGATTGTACCTGCCTGTCACATTCATGACTTTATAGCATTTTATTTTGTTTTTAATTTCTTTCTAACGTGTACTTGAAGGATTCAAGTGGAGCAGAGAGCTGCTTGTTTATTTCTCAGAGATGTCTTGAAAGGTTATAAACACATAAATATAGTCAAAAAGAAAAAAAAAGAGAAAATGACTGTACTAAAAATTGCAATCTTTGAGTTTGCAAAGTCAGAAAGTGTTGAAGTGGTTTTAAAGTTCTTTAGCAGTCAATCTTTAGACTGCAACAGGTCTAAAGTGCAGTAGATTTTTTGTGTAAGCTGTTCTTGGTCAGCACTTACTGAAGTCTGGCACAAAGCTGAAACACTGGCCTGGAGAGGTACAGTCTCTAAAGACTGGCTGCCTTCCCTAAGAAGCCACGAGCAAACCAGTGCTTGACTTCTTCTGTGATGAGAGTGCTGTGCTGTCTTTCAGTGGCTCTTAGTTTCAGTGAGTTTAATGTTTTTAGAAAGCTGCCCTTCATGTTTATAGGCAGGTGGAAGAAGAAGGGTCTGAAATCTGTTTGTAGATAGTTGAGGGACAGATTGACATTCCAGAGCTCCAAGGTATGTGTGAATCAAGAGAGAGCTGCAATACCACATTGCATGGTGACATGGTTACACTTGTGAAATGGGCTCACAGAGATGTTTGAAGAATAGTCAGATTGTTCTCTAAGCCCTGTGTCCAAAAGTGCTTGGGGTAAACAGTTCTGCATCATAAAATCATAGCATCATAGAACTGTCTGGGTTGGAAGGGAGCTCCAGAGGCCATCCAGTCCAACCCCCTGCTGAGAGCAGGGACATCCTCACCTAGAGCAGGGTGCTCAGAGCTCTGTCAGCCCTACCTTG
>VWZY01002910.1:63653-109982 GCA_013399075.1 Chloroceryle aenea
GTGTCCTGTAGTGCTTAGTTCATCCATATTCATCACATTCCAGGTATATATCATGCAATTGTGTAATACTGTCTCCTGCAAATGCATTTAAGTTAATTATCTTGGGCTTTTGCTTGGTTGTGTTTTGTTTTGTTTTGTTTTTTCCCTGAAAGCTAAAATCAAACACAAGTAAGACTTATTCTGATAAACTTACAGGAAACATTCAGGGGAGAAAAAAAGCAGAGCTATCTTATTGCTGTTACCCAGAGTGTAACCATGGACCTGCGTCAACAACTGGAGAATACTGAGAGGAACTGGAATAAAGAGAAGATGGAATTGCTGGAGAGATTTGACAACGAAAGGAAAGAATGGGAATGTCAATGGAAGGTCATGCAGAAGAAAATAGAAGAGGTATTTTTAAATAAAACTCTGAACACTAACATTTTCACCTGGGCTGAAGGGACAAGGGGTCACTTCAATTTACTATTTCTTTTTCTGAATGACATCCTATTCCTTACCTGTCACTGAGAGTTTCTGATGGTAGGATGCAAAGCCAGGGGTTAAGCAGCATTTGCAATTGCTCATTTAATAGTCATGAATATGAAGCAGGAGGGTAAATGTCACTTTGTGTGGAGCTTGCTAGGACACTGTTGCTGTCTGTACTGCTGCCATGAGCCACGTTGCTCATGTTATACATGCTTCTTTCAAAGCTGAAACAGCTGCATGTATGGAGCTTAGGAAAATGCATATTTAGTAACAAAAAAAAAATCTAGGTATCATAAGTCTCTGGCAAAAGAAGGAATTAGATGCCACAGGTCTGCTGGGGTATATGGTAATATATAATATAATAATATTTAAAAGAGTGTCATACATTAAATGCTGCATGATGCAGACTTGTTCTGGCTGGAACCTGGTCCATTTATGGACAGCTTTTAGTAGAGAAAACACCTACAGTAAATAGCATGGAAGTCCTGACAGCATGTTTGTTTACACATACTAACACTCACTCCCTGCCATTTCTAACACATCTCCTTCCAGAGATAGCTGCAGTAATTATTTATTATTCTTTTACCCCCAAATTGTCCCTGCAGCAGAATCTTCTGGCACTCTAATGCATAAATCAAATCTGCCTTGGCAAAATATAGAAGCAAGTTTTTTTATCGCTGATCTTTCCACATTTTTCATTCTAATATACACATGGAGTAGTTTTACTCGCTCTCTGCCAACGCTGTCCTGTGGGTGAGCAACACAGGAATGTATGGCAGAGATTGCTCACACGAGAAGGAAAATGCTCAGAGCCAAATGAATTGCAGCCATACATTGCCCATTAAACCAGCCTGCAGCATAACTCCACGATGCCAGCTCTCTATTTTACTTGCAGTTCGTGCAGACTTGGGTATGATAGTCTTTGCTACCTTTTGTCTTTTGGGTGGGACATTTCTCTGCAGTCTTAACCTAATTTCACCACCAAGGTGAGAGTACTTCAAAAGTTAGTAATGTGGTCTGTGTGTGTAGTTGAATTTCAGTTCGTTGGGTATATGAGCTGGTTTGGAATGATGATAGTGGGAGCAAAGACCATTTTTTTGTTGTTCTTTATTAGCATATGGAATAGGAAAGTGGGACAGAGACAGAAAAAAAGAGATAAAGAGTGGAATGGGGCTGAGGGGAAGAGGCTGAAACAAATTCCTGGGTACTTCAGGACAAGACAAAACTGCAGATAATACCCCAAGGTTATCAGTATGCTAAGGTCCCCTCCTAGTCGTGTTTATAGCTCCCCTTGTTGTCAGTTGCCTGACATTTCTTTGCCAAAAGCCCTGTGGCTGGAGAAAAGGGAAGATACCTTTTAAATGCCATCATCTGTAGAGGGATTTCCTCTATAAACTTGTTCTACTTTATCAGCTTGTATTTATATTTGCTATTTTTCTTCTAGTCCACCAAAACCTAACTTAATTATTGGGTTACTCCAGGAAGACTTACATGGTTTAGGAGATGATATTGTTGAGTTATGAGGTGGTTTCCTTCCTTCTTACTGATGAATTTGTATGAGGCCCTCATTTCTTGGAAGTGCCAAAAGTTCAGCCCTCAGGTTCCATGAGCAGCTGGGCTTTGGGAGTGAAATCTGAAAGCCCAGGATGAGGTCAAGTGTCAAGTCTCTGAACGTGAAAATACTTTTGATCCATGGAACTACCCATGAAATAGCCACATGTTGTTAATCTTTTTTCACTGTCCTTCCAAAAGCAGTTGTGATGGCCTTGTGCACTGCAAGAGAGCAGGCAGATGGCTGTCCAGAGGTGCCTGCTCTGTCTTTTCTTCCTAAGAGCAAGTTGAGAATGAATGTTTATAAAGAGCCGTGGGATTCTTGGCAGTAGAAATGATAGTGTAAGCAGAAGGGGTTTCTGTGATGTTGCTATTTTTTCTAATTTATAATTTACCATGGTTCCCTAGTTTGAATGTGCTGGGTGACAGGAATTAACACCTTTTCAGTTACTAATGAAGCTGCTGGATCTCAGCAGATAGCATGAAAGCAGATAAAGGGATGACAGCACACTGCCAATTAATACCCTTCTGCAGGACTCCAGTCCCAGGGAAGAATTCCACTTGCCTGAGAACCAGAAGAGTGTGCTCTAGGGCAGATGGTGCTGCATGTGATAAGAATTTTCCTTTCCTTTCCTTAAACTAGTATATTTTCACAGGCTGTAACATAACACATCCCTCTCCCTCCCTTCCATGCCCTTATATTTCCCCTCCATCACATCAGGTCTATGTCTGCCACACAGTGCACTGATCTTTCTTGGAAGACAACCATACAGTTTCTGGCTCAAGGAAGGACCACTGGCCTCATGAGATCTCTTTCAGTCCTGCCCTGTGGGTGGAAGCCATACTTTAAAACCATGGCAAAGAGTTTGTGATTGGTCACATGCCTTTCCTCATCCTGTGACTATAGCAGTCCACACTCTGAGACTCAACACTTTTCTTCTAACACATCTTTCTACTCGGTGCTACTGAGTGAAGCATCTTTCAAGTGGGAAGATGAATATATTTTTTTACCATAAAGTTCATGATTAATAGAAGGTTCTATTGTTTTTTTTAGCTTTACCAGGAGGTAAAACTTAGAAGGGAGAGCAATATGAACGTCCATGATAAGAGGGCCATTCAGAGCAAGACACTGCAGCCATCCATGCATTCCCCTGCTTCAGAAGAGAGTGACACAGTGGAGCTGAGCTATCAACACAATGTGGCAAGTGATAGGATTGAAAAAGGGAGTTTGCTCAATAAAACGGGACAGGAATGTAAAGAAAACAGAGCCAGGAGCAGAAACAATACTTATTTAATGGACAAGCTTGCCTTTGAGAACTGTGAGGAACCTGAAGACAGCCTCAGCCTCAAAACTTCCAAGAAAAATGCCAAGAATTATATTGGTGATCTCAATGTAGTAAGTAAAGTATAAGCATGTTTCAGTCACAAGGATGAGGGAAATACTGAGAGCTTTGCCCTGCCAGCTTAACCTAAAGAGCTGATCTTCCTGATCTTAACTTTCCTGCAAGGCACTGTCTTTACTTCCTCCTTGGTTTGCTATTGATGAGTGTCTCTAAATGTGATGAGTGTCTCTAAATGTGATGAGTGTCTCTAAATGTGTCAACAGCATGCTCTTTACCTGTGTTTACAACCTGGGGGCTTTTTTGTATCTTTCCTCGTGCTACTTTCCTCTGCCCCCAGTCTTAGGTGCAAATCACCACAAATTTTAAAATAATTCTGGAGAGACCATTTAAAAAGCTTATGTTAAAGGACTGTTTTTGTATTTACAAAGGCTCTTAAAGAACTTGCCAGAGTCAGTGAAGAATTATGCAGCTATCAAGAAGAAATTCGAAAGAAGTCCAACCACAGAAGGTAAAAACATATCTGAACTCTTTATATTACAGGAAGAAAATAAATAATGAGGCTGTGCTCCTGTTCACTTTGAAGGAGGGTTTGCTGATGAATTTATTGGGAATTAGGCAGTTCCTATCCTCCCAGTGTTTTGGTGCTCAGCATAAAGCTTTGAGATGAAATATATTGAATTATGATACCAGGGGCACATTTTACTACCAAAATAGAGTTTATCTCTAGAACCTGGCAAATGAAATCAGTATTTATATGAGATAAAATTGTGCTTGTTTCTGATGGTTTAGGGGGGTAGCCAGATGTTTCTGTCTGCCTTGTTCCCATTTCCATGCATTTCTATACAGCACTGTGTGGGTTTGCTAGGCTGAGAGGTTTCTTACATTTAAGTCCAGATCAAGCCTTCTGTGTGGGGCATGTGTCAGGGACTGACAATCCAAGAGTGCAAAGAAAGCAAGAGAGGGAAGAACATCCATACATTTGTATGAATGCAGAGATAGCAGCCAGACCCTGAAAAGTATGGCAAGTGCACATTCATCATCTGTTAAAACTTCAGTGTTCATGGTCTCCTTCAGCAAGCTAAATACCAGTCTGCCTCTCAAATTGGGCAGAAATTCTCAGAAGCTTCAGACTGAACCCGTGGTGTGCCACTGTGCACTCCATGAAAGAGAGTGAGAAAGGCCATATCTCAGCTATGCTGAGACCCTGTGGAAGTCTGCATCACGACATGCTCTTCTGAGATGTTTCCAAAGAGCAGAGGGACTTACTGCACTCCTCCATGGCTCTAGGATAGGTAAAAGAACAAGCAATCATCCACAGAAACTTAGAAAAAGAATTTTAGTGAGAAGGGAAAGAGGTACAAGATTCCCTTTGGTGACCTTTCTTCAAATTCTTCATCTGAGTTTCAAACACAGTGGGTGTATCAGCTGCAGCAAAACTGCTCCCAAATCTTTGAAGCAGTCAGTGTTAAAGCACCTGCTCGTGGGGAGAATGAATCCATTCTGAGGTCCCCTGGCAGAATACCCTTATTGCTCATCCCTGAAACACCTCTTCTTTTATTTGCAGAATGAAATCACTTCCTTTCCTAGGGGAATTTGAGGAAACCCAAAACACAGTTATTCTGCCTGAGATGAACCATATGTCCAGCAATGAATCACAGACTTCAGTTGCTTTTGAAACAGAGGAACATAATAATAGGAAGAATTTGATGAGCTCCACCAGGGCTTTGAAGGACATGTCTTATGGTGGGCATACTGGTGACAGAGGAGCAGACTTCAAAACTTGGCAAAAGAAAGAAGCTCCACCAGTTCCTCCACGGAGCACTTCTCGGCACCTGACAAGCTCCCTTTCTGCAGTTGTACAGCTTTCTGAAACACCAATAAGAGATCCAGGCACCAGGAGCAATTGCAAGGCTCAGGACTGTAGGAGTGGAGGGAAACTGATGAGTCCTTCACCTATAAACCAGAACACAACTGCAGCAGCCTGTACAAATGATGGGCAGGCTATGAAAGGTCCCGTGATGGGAACTGCTGCAATACCTGTAACCAAAAATGAGTGCAATGCACCGACGAGTTTCTGCCACAACACGTGGGCGTACGATGTGGGCAAACTTGGAAGAGACAACAGAAGTGAACCTTCTCCACTCTCGGCCCAAAAGAGTTGCTCAGATGGAAATATGGCCCAAAGCAACAAGTCACACCAGAAACAATGTCCCAGGTCTCACATCAGCCCTTATTACAGTAACGACTTTTACGCCCCTGCTGCTCCGCACAGTGATCTTTTGGAAGATTCTAGGCATACTTTGGGAAAGACCCAAAGAAATGAAACTTTAGCAGCCAAGATTGACGAGTTTAACAGGACTGTATTTCACACAGATAAACGTAACAATGCTTTGCAAGAAAAGCAGGTGCCTCAAACAGCATCAGAAGATCATAAACTCTTTGGGCCATTGTGTGACTTCGCTATTAGCAGGACAGAAACTGTAACTGCATCTTGTGGTTCAAATCCCAAATTCTCTGCAGCAAAGGAGCAAGAGACTAACAACCCCAGCAAAGCTGTCCGAATGGTGGGGCAACAAAAGCAAATTAATGGACTTCCAAATACAAGTGGTTACAGGCACATGCTTCATGAGCATGACTGGAGACCGAGTAATTTATCCGGTCGCCCGCGTTCAGCTGACTCAAGGTCGAACTATGGGGTTGTTGAAAAGCTTTTGAAAAACTATGAGAAATCAACAGTGACTTCTCCGTGTCATGTGAAGTGCTGCAAAGAGAAGAGGACGCAGGCAAATTCTGAATTCACTGATGGGGGTTGTGAGACATTGAGTCAGTATTTAGAAATGCTCCAGATTGAGCAAGGAAAGGAAGAGTTTCCAAGGAATTTGGCCAGGCATATTGGGCAGCAACTCAAGCAAGGAAAAGAGACGCAGAAGTTACCAGAGGTAAGGTTCATAAGAATGGCAAGAACAAAATAATTCAGTTTCATACCAAGCTTTGGATTCTAAAATGAGACAGGCTAACGTGATATTGTAAATAATTGTGTGAACATAGACACTTCAGGCCAGGATCTGGGTGAATCAGCAGCATTTCCTCTGAAGATAATAGACCTGTGGAAGAGTAGAAGCATGTAAGTAAGCATGACCAGTGAAGATGTGACAGATTCTGGTCTCTGCTGCTGTTGTGTAAAGCTAGGTTTTAACTGCAGTGCAGCTATCCAAGGAGCTGCAGTCAGGTCTTAACTCCCTCCCTCCTTCACTTAGCTGACAAGTTATTTCATAAGTCTTCCCAAAAGACCCGAGCACACTTGGCCATGTCAAAATTCTAGAGGGGTTAGATAGCATTCTTCAGCATCCAGGGTGCTGCTTGGTTCCAGATTTCTTTGGAACTGCCTATGAAAAGGGTATTGTAGCTCTGTAAAGATTCCAGTAATAAAGTGACCTTCTCTTACTCATGTCTCAGTTTGAGGCTTCTCCTGTGTATTCAACCATAGGCTCACAAAACAAAAGAGTATGGCATGAGTAATTAATTTCTATTTGGCTGGATTTTATTTGCAGAAGTTTAGAAAGAGTATCTTTGCCAACATTCTTTCTTACTAAAAAGAGAAACTTGCTGTTTTGAAAGTACACTCTTAAGCTGCAGGTTCTGTAAAAAGCCACAAAGAAAGAAAAATCCATTTTCCTGAAGAGTTCCTTGGCCAGTGAATACAAAGAGATATGCCCCTTATCATCTCAGAAAAGAGAAGGCAAATGAGTTTGGAGCTGAGAAACTTAAATGGCTTCAGACTGTCAGCTGGTACACTCTAACCTGTCCCAAAGTCACAGACTTCAGTGGAGCTATGTGGATTTAAACAGCTGAGAATCTGACCATGCAGATTTTCTTCTGCACGTCTTTCTGACCTCCTTGCAGTGATGCAACACCCTACTTAGCAGACACTTCTTTACTACAGCACAGAAAGAAAAAAACCATAAAGCTTCTTATTTCTTTTTTTTTTAATGCAGAGAATATGAAGGGAAGAAATAATTGCTAGATAATGACTGAGTTTACATTGATATAAACCCACAATAACTTCAGTAAGCAAGCTGGATTTTTTTTCCTCCATAGGCTTAATGCAGCACCACCCTGAATTAGTTACCCAGTGTAAAGTGCTTCACTCTGTGCTAATAGAAACAGAGTTCTTAGTAAGATATGGCTGCTGATATAGGATCTACCAAAAAATACCTGGGAAGTATGTAGGTCATCCTCCAGTAATGTAAGATGGAATGTGATCTCCACATTTAGAACAGTATACTGTGTTCCCTGACACCAAAAAAACCCAAAAAAATAAAAGAAAAAGAGAAGAATTGAGAAGTAAATGTCAGTTTTAGCAGTTTTATACATTTCCTTGTGTCTGACACTTGTCTCTGTATATTTTAAACCTCAACCCCTGTAAGAATCCCTAGACATAGAAATAGCTGTTCTTTGGCATTCTGCACATTACTCCGCTCCTTTTAATAGCGTCAGACCACCTGTTCTGAGGTCACCCCAAATGTCTTCCTACATTCCTGCCACATTCCACAAAAGCCATCACTTGTTAAAGTGAGGAATTGCCTTTGTGTTCTAGATATCTGTGCCAGCTAAATGTTCCAACGGGAAGGGTTTCTCCCGGCCCGCTCGGCCAGCAAATCGACGCTTACCTTCCAGATGGGCATCCAGGTCACCATCGGCACCGCCTGCTGTGAGAAGAACAGCATACAACTGCTCTGTCTCCTTTCGGTCAGAGACCTCAGTAGTCTGAACCCAGAGCTGGGTTGGATGGTGTTGTGAAAGCTCCACACCTCATCAGAACTGTGTCCGGTGCGTGTCGCAGCAGCCAGTTCTACGGTGACGTCTCTCGCCCGAGAGCGACCCTCACCACACGCCCGACAAAGCCTTTTGAATCTTAGGTCATCATCACCATGGTCTTCAGTGTTTTTATTGAGATGAAATAACTCTACCCCTGGTTTTCACTGGTTTTGGGTTTTTTTTTGGTAATAGGTCACGAGGAATTTCTTTTCAATGGCATCTTCCTTAATTTTGCCAATCAGTTTTGAGTTGAAACAATGTATAGTGCTGTATATTCTGACCCTTCTGCAAACAGCAGAAGGTAAAGCTGTATGCATGACCATGTGTTCGTAGGTGCATGTGCTGGACTAGGAAGTATACAGGTCTGTATTTAGAAGAGACAAACTGTGCTAGTGTTGACATTGACATTGCAACCTATATGCCTACATATATATATATATACTTTGTGTTTATTTTAAAACTTTGAAATATACAGTCCTGATGACATTTATATTTTGTATATCTTTTACATAGGTTCACAGGTGTAGTATTTAATGTACAAAACCTAAATATGCATTTTTTTGTGACTGATTGCAGCGATAATGCCTTGCACAATGATTAACTGAAGCAGACTAGCTTCATGGCATCCTCGTTCAGTTTCCTAACCCTAACAATGCTAGGTCAAAAATACCTAACCATATTTTTTCTGAACTCAAATATGATTTGTAATGCCTTTTTCAGCACCAGAGACATTCCTGAGATGTTCCAATCCCTTTAAAAAGCTTAAATGTGCCATTATATATAGACAACACTGTCAACACTCCAGTACTTTCAACTGGTGTAACATACAGTTTCTGAAGGGAAGAAAAGGGTTGTATATATGCTCAATTCTGTAAAACTTATTTTTCCTTCTAGCATTCTAGTTTGAGGTTTGACACAGTCAGCTAACAATGGACTCGTTTACTTTCCCTCAAGGCAGGAGAACAAGGACTGTTGTTCCCAGTGCTGCTGCCACGCTCCTTTTTTACTCTTCTCCTAGCTGAGAGTGCCTCGGCCACTTGCTCATTTACTGCTCCCGGACTGACTCGTGGCAGTCACTTACAAAGTTTACTTGCACTCTGGCAACAAGCTGCATCTAGTATGGAAATATTGGATAGAAATATGATCACAATGGTGCCCGAAATCCTAGACACATGGCGTTGGAAGCATGTTGTTGCCGTCACTTGCCTCGGTATTATGGGCCTTCTGAATGACATGCACAGAGCCTGCCTTGTTCCTTCCCACAGGGGGAAAGAAATATGGATGCTACCCAGGCTCTTGCTGAACTTTCAGACAGACAGTGTCCTTCATCCTCCAGTTTTTGCACCCTCCTCTAGGCTGTTGCTGGATGCGCAGTGCGGTGATGCTGATCAATGTTACCTTTAAACAGCATGTCTAGGTTAAAAGGAGTAAAGAGGCACTTCTTCAACATCAGCCTGAGCTTGTCTTGCAACTTTTCTTCTTCTCCTGGAGAACCATAGTGCGTTCAAAGAAATGTCAGAAATCATCCCAGGATCCATTAGTGTGCACATCTTCTGTGAATGTAAAAATTATTTCAAGAGAGAGCGTAGGCTTTTGTCCTAGTGAATTGTATATGTGGCAATATAGGGAAAACTAATTGTGTTTCATTTGATAGTGATCTATTGTCCTACTCCAATCACGTTGAGAATCCACAGCTTTTTCCTTCCTTTTAGGGCCTTATTCTTCTTTCCTCTGCACAACTTTCATTTTGCAGAGAGAGAGAACAGGAGGCCACGTGCTCTGAGCAATACAGCCTGTTGGTAGTATTGTAAGGGTTTGGGCAGGCTACTGTGGGAGCAAGCAGGCATTAGAGCCATAAATCCCACTGTATCATGCCATCGTGGCTTCCTGCATGGCAGAAACGTGCTCAGAGTAATTTGACCAAGCTCAACTTCTAGTCCTTTCTAGGTGTGAGTGGTGGGAAAATCCCATGCCAATATATGAAGGTGTCAAACAGAGGAAGAGTGTGTCAAAATGTACTGGACATTATTGGAAAGGCTTTATGGGAAAAGATAGAAGGACAGAAAATCTTGAAGAAAATTCATAGTTTTGACAGAGAAAAAACAAATCTGTGTGCTTTAGTGAAATATCAAGAGTATTATAAAATTGCCTGTTTGCCCTAATTGAGAGATTGCACTCCATTAACTTAGAACTAGAAAAATTAGAGATGATTCACAGTGAATTTGGAACAAGGCTTAAAATTCTAGCTAACTGTGGAAATTAGCAAACCAAAATGCCTTGCAAATTGACCTTTTAAATGCCTAAGCAGCTGAGGAGCTTTAGACACCTAAGGCCAAGGAAGGGGGAATATAAGAGAATTGTAAAGAAAAAAGATGGTTCTTCATTTCAGTCAATGTTGACTGCAATAAAAGTTATTTAAATTACCTTCATGGTAAAGGTAAGCAGTTTTATTCTGGAAAATGGTGGTGCACTGCTGTTTGAAGTATGAAACTATGAAAGCATTTCCCTTGATTAGTCAGCAGAAGTGTTTTTCAGTTCCCTTCAGTTTCTTTGGTTGCCTTTTGACATAGATCACATTGTTGAGTAACAGAGAAAGGATCAAATATCTACAACATTCCCTAATGTATGTAAGTTTAATGAACAGAAGGGGTTTGAAATAAACTAATAGGTCAAGGACAAGTCCATTTTGTCAACATTTTCTGTGTCCATCTCATTGCAAACGTTGGCTGTGATGCTCTAAAGTATCCCAGCTGGTGATTTTGGTTGGCAGGTGGCTAGCTGGACATACCAATGTGAGAAAATTGCCACCAATTCTGTGGCCAACTGCAACGGTAACGGGGCCAGTGCACTGTGGTGAAGCTTTTACTTCCCAGAACTGTGATTACTGAACCATAGTCATGGCTTTATTGCACTTATTTGCTGCAGGGGGAAGAGCTCTGTTGGACTTTGAGCTTCCCCCATGTTAGTTCTGAGGCAAGAGACTCTCCCCATACATGCACACACATACTCATAGAACCACAGATGATCTAAGTATAACTTGTCCTTTCTGTTGATCCTAGTGTCACCTATGGAAGCAGGGAGTTTGGTAAGCCTGTTTTTAAAATAATTTTTTAATATTTCTCCTTCATATTCTGTCTAAAGTCTTAATGCAGATACAGATTCTACTTCCATGTTCTCTGAACAAGTCTAAGGCTCTTTAATGCATGTTTATGGGATTTAGTTCTGCAATAAATGCTGAACAGTCAGCTGCCCATGAAGTGGGCACTAGGAACCAGCTGGCTGGTACTTAGTTGAGAGAAAGCATCATTCTGCCTTGTGCTGGGACATGGAGTCATCATCTTCCCTTGAGAACCTTTTAGGAAGGGTAGAAACACACAGAGGAGGAGTCAGTTAGACCCAGCTACGTACTCAACACAGTGGGCCAGAAAACTGGCCTGACTCAGGACCTCTGCAAGAGGCAGAATGAGTAGAAGGGGAAAAAAAAAAGAATCTTTTAAAACCTCTGCCTATCATCCCTCAGACTCAAGGTATGTTTCCATTAAATGTTTTGTCTTTCCAGTGTTAGTGGTAGACTCCTTAGGACTCTTTAAGAAGTTGCTGAAGGGATGAACTTTGCTTGTTCTCCAGCAACACCACAATTACCTTTCACTATTACACATACTGTAAGCTGTTCTATACAGCAGAGAATTGCCAATCTGTCTAACACAATTTGCTGGAGCATTCACAGCATCCACTTATTTCTCTGGTTGTCTATTTAAATAATTGTTTCTGTAAATGGGCATTTTGTATCCAAATGGCTTCAACAGCACAGATCTACAGCAACCTTGTGCTCTTGGTTTTGGAAATGACTATTAATCTGCTTTGGAGGTTTGCTCCTACACCTCTCCCTCACCCCTTCTCTGGTTTGCAAAGTCCTTGCAGCAGCAGAGGTGTGTTTCTGATGTGTACAGAGGATCTGGCTGCTGTGTGGCTACAGGAGCTCATACCTAAGGGTGCCTTGCTAACTATGTTCCTCTGAAAAGAATTGTATCACAATTTCCTTGGGGTAAGAGAGGTCAAACTCTCGAGATGATCAAAGTGAAAGTGTGCAAATAAAAATTGGAAAGAAAACAGAAGAATCAAAGAGAAGGGTGCAACACTCGTAGCAAATGTTGTGGTTAGTTCTTTGCTTCTCCCCTAAGATCCCTCTGTGCTGCCTACTTCACACCACCTCAACCTTGCCATGGTGCACTGTCTTTTTGCAATCAGCATCTCTCTACGTAGGCTTTCCCTGCTCTGAGCCCATAATAGCAAGAGGTGCTGAAAAGTTGATGTCAGATTAACACTAGTCCTTCCTCTTCCCATATTTGATGGTATGGTGGTTACTGAAGAATGCTGAAGTTTCAGCTGTTAATCCTCTCAGTGGCAGCAGTTGGTTTTACCAGGAGGTGCATGATGGTTCTCACAGCATGACCATCATGGAATGGCAAACATCCCGTGTCTTCCCCCCACGCTGGATTCCAGCACTGCACGAGGGCAGGCTCTGTCACACTGCTGAAATGGGGAGATTCCTGGAAGATAAAAGTGAACCAACCTTCTCCAAGAGGCAGACTGTACCTCCACTCCACTGGTCATGCTAGGCAGCATGACTGGACTACAAGCAACTTCAGTCCTCAGCACAGGATGGTTTTTACCACAGCATGGTACTGAAATACTTTGCATTAAAACCAAATAGGACTTCAGGAGATCCATTAGTTACCAAAAGCCCATCTTCCTATGAGTAAATGAAATCAAATCTTTTCATGAAAAAAAGAAAGTGCTTATGCCTGTCAACTTTTCTTTACAAATCTTGTAAGCCTACCTTACAGCTCTGAGCCTGATTTTGCAGGGGAGGAACTGAGTGGAAATAGAGAAAGGCAGGAAAATCCTCTAGCTTAGGCACTGCAAAATGAGTGGTGCTGGTCTCCCCAGCACATGGGTATGAGATTTTGACAGGTTAAGATTAAGAAAGTACTGAGAAGCTGACCTTCCATTTCTCTTCTCTGTTTTAACTCCTTTCCCTCTCCTTCCATTTGGTGGGGAAGATTCAACCAGCCAAGGAGAAGAGAAACAGACCTGGCCAGAATAGCTGCCTGGAAGCGTCTTCACTTTTCAGCTGCTTTTCTGCAGGCCTCCAGACCTGCAAAACACATGACATTTCTTCAGGCCAGCTCTGAGAAGCCAGAGAAAAATGCTTTTTTTTTGCAACAAGCACTAAAGCAGCCAGTTTTGGGGCTGAATAGCTTTATGGGTTTGGGATTTTTTGCTATTGCAGTGTGGAGAAAGCTTTTATCTCTTCTGTGCAGGATTCTGTCTCCCCTTTAACCACCTCTTGGATGGATCTCTGTAATTGTAGTTCATTTTGCAGCAAAATTTCACAGTCATTTGGACAGAAAGTAAAAAATTCCTCATTGGAAGTTAGCCAAAAGCTGAACTAGATGTACAAAGGGCCAAGAAGAATTTAAATCTGTTTCAAAATCTCCAGCCAAAGTGATCTGCAGTCAGCCCACCAAGGTTTTTAGAACTGAATTGTCTCTTGAAGCTTGGCTCTGGGAAATAAGCTACCTTGTTTCTGTTGCAGTGAGTGGAAAGCTGATGATGAAAGTAATTTGCAACATTCAGAAATGAAGATAATAGCAAAATCTGGTGATTTAAGTAGCAACTATGCTGCTTGTCCAGCTTCCTATCAGTAGCTATGTATCTGATATCCTATTTTTCCTGGGATGCCATTCAGTGCCAGACCCATATGAGTTTTAGTCCAGGCTGCTGTGCTTCAGAAGAGGTATACATGTAAAGAAGTACAGAACCAGGGAGAACCAGGCTGATGTAATGCTGGACACACCATCTCTTGTGATTTGCAGCATTGAGAATATCAAAGCTCACTAATTCAGAGTGAAAGGAAATGTTAGGGTAGAGAGTTGAACCAACTCATTTATCCTTTATTTCATTAAAGCAGCCCTAATCCTTTCTCGTGTTATTCTGTTCAAATATTACAGGTTTGCAGCTGTCTTTACAGACCCAGTTTGAGTATACTCATGGTTTTCCCTACCTACAGTTTCCTGTGATTTAGAGAAAGACAAGCTGTAGAAAAAGGAGTTTGAATATGACTGAAGATTTCCCAAATTCAGGATGATTGGATTCAGTTCATTCACTGGGCACATGGGAGTCAAAAGTAAACTGTGTATGTGTAAAAGTAAACTATGTATATGGATGTCAGCTGGAGCACAAGAGGTTCCACCTCAACATGAGGAGGAACTTCTGTACTATAAGGGTCACAGAGCACGGGAACAGGCTTCTCAGAGAGGTTGGATGCATTCCTGTGTGACCTGTGCTGGATTAGATAATCCTGCCCTGGCAGGGGGGTTGGACTCCAAGATCTCCAGGGTCCCTTCCAACCCCTGACACCCTGTGATCCTGTGTCTGACCCGAATTTATCTAAAGCTGGTGAGGAACTGAATCTTCAAATTCAGACCTTTGGTTTGGTCTCATTTCTTCCTGAACCTCCCTAAAATCCAAACCAATTCTGAGATTAATCTACCAGTCCTGTCATTAGTCACCTTTGTTCCAGGACTCTGCTATTACTACACAACCAAGAAAGGCAGCAGAAAGAAGGGGCTTCTTGACACCCATAGGAAGATTAGGATTGCTGAAGGGTGAATCTTAATTTTTTTATCTTAAACACAATAAAAACCCCAAGAGCCTGAACCTTCTGCAATCCTGTGTGAATGCACCCAGTCACTGTTGACTAAAGCTGTTTTTTGGACGTGATATCACCCACTGCTGACTAATTGAGTATTAGAAAGGACCAGCTGCAGCAAGTCAGGAATAAGGAAATGCCATTCTTGAATTTCTTACTTCATTGGCAGAGACAGAGAGAATTTGGTTTTCATTACACATGCAGCTTTTAGCTTTCAGTTGGATCAAAAAGAGAGGGCATTCGTCCATCTCCATCATTTCAGACAGGTCTTGATCTGCAAATTCTTTAATATTATCACACAAGAAGAACTTCTGATCACTAGACTTTGCTTGGAGGTAGAATAAATAACTGTGATCCAGATAAGTCATAAATCTGGGGGCTGGGAAGACCATTCTTCCCCCTAAAGGCAGTTTACAGTGTGAGAGCACATCAGTTATGAGATGTTAAATCTTAAAGCACTGCACTGGTACATGTTTATTTTCCAGCTGTGTATTCTGGAGCCCTGTGGAGCAAGCATTAACATTCCCATTTTTGAAGTGAAGGAAAATGAAGCAGAAAAAAGAAATAGCAGGAAACTCTTGACTTTCTGGGGAGAAGTGGGAGGAAAGAAGTGAAGCAAGATCAGAGCAGAAAGGGCTGGAGCTGTGTAAGATGTGCTATGCTCTTTTTTTCTGCCCTATATAGAGGGAAAGAGTGAAGCAAGCCTCCATCACCTTACTGCTCACCTCACTGCAGCCTAAGCAGGTTTTCCCTGCCCAGAGCATCTCTCCAGTCCAAAGTTGTCACTGTGCAACATTCCTTGTTGTGATACAGAAGACTTTCTGTCACCACTGGCTGAGTGGAGTTGGTCAAATCTGATAATGCATTAGCCTGGCCTGAAACTACATATAAGGTGTTGCCCTACACACCCCACAAGAGGTCTGGCACCGTGTTGATTTGTTAAAGCCAAAGGCAGAACAGCCAAATGGGGGTAAAAATCAGTCCCTAGTGATCTGCACCAGGCTACCCAAGGGTAAGTGGCTGGTCTCTGGCTATAATATTAATATATCATGTTAATTCTAGATCTCACTGAAGACAGAGGAGGTACCATTTGTCCTGCTTAGGTACTGGGTACAGTCTTTAGTTATTTTCATAGATTAGGAAAGAATTTTTTAGACATTTGGTTACTACCTCGAGTAATTTGGTAACTCTGTCAAGATTATTCCAGCCAGCAAGCTATGTGGCAATGGGGTAAGTAATTCTGTAAATAGGTATTTGCCATCTTAAGTCTTCTTTCAAAATGGATGTATTTTCTACAGAGGCTCATCTTGTACCTACATTTCTGGTCTAACAACTGCATGCTTACTGTTAGTTTTAAAAGAAAAACCCTGACTGGTCTGTTCAGATGATGTTAGTGACTCTGCAGACATAGCAGAGAGAAAATAGGAACTCACTTTGGGTGTAAAAGGAGTAGTAACAAATACAAAATCCACTGAAATCTTGACAAGTCTTTTCCATCTTGGATCATGCCCTGTCTGTTTAAGATTTATTTTCAGCTAACGCTTCCTGTCGCTGAATTTGTGAGATTCTAAAGAAAGGAGCCATGAAAAAAAGGACCTGGACAGATGCAAAGAGAATTCTTTTCTTTGATTAACAAATATTTCCCAATTACACTTAGGCAAAATCTGTTGAGTGTTAGTCCTAGTTCTGTGTGCATCCCAAGGGCCTTGCAGACTGTCATCAAAAGAACTTCTTATTATCAAGGTAGAGGATAGAGCTATTGAAATGCTGCATATTGGATTCAAAACCAGACTGGGCTGTGGAGTCTGAAGAGAATCTTAACAGATTCCATCCAGCAGGTTCCAGATCTGCAATACTTTGTCCTCTTGCTCCTGATTAAGGTCTTGGATCCGTACAACTTTCACATTTAATTGCAGTCATGTCTGTTAAAAACATGCCTTTCTTCAAGGGCTGGGCAGTCACAGCATAATCAGATGTTCTAATGAAAGAAAGAAGTTGTAGGTGTTGCCAGCAGAGCTCACACAAAGCACACTGAAAAGGCAGGCAAGCTGGTGCCTGGAAAAGTTTCTGTCTCTTCTCTTTAATCACCCCTCCCCTCTCCTGCTGACATTTTCTTACTCGGTGGAAGCTGCCAAATTGCAGATGGTTGTGGGGCCTGCGTGAAACAGAATAAAACAAGGAAGCTAGTATTTGTAGGAGAGATTGGAACAGAGACAAATAAGACTGACCTGATTATTCAAGCATGGTCAGACACAATGCCAAACTCTGTCTTCTGATGTTTTCTCTGTGATTTATGTATCAGTATACACAGCAGAATGCAGTCAAAAAATGCTGCATCCCCTTTTTCCTTCCTCTGGTGTGAATCAAGTGGCTTTTTGGTGCTCTGGAGACACTGACTTCTGAATTGTGCTCTACCAAACGCCTCAGACACATTTTACAGGGGCAGCAATAGGGAATCAGACAACGTTTGCTCACAGAGTCATATGCATAGATATTTTGTTACCAAGACTTTTAATTGCTAGGCAACCAATATTCCATTCTGATGAAGCTGTGACATTGCATGCTGGGACTTGTAGTTCCAGGACACAGTTATCAGTATATAGAAGGAAGGGATCAACAAGCTGATAACAGTTGGTTCCTAGATTCACTCTGAATTCACTTTTTCTGATGCTCTGTTATTGAAGGTCCATGCTAGATAAAAAGTATGGGTAGAGTTTCAGTTGCTGAAGTTTAAAGAACACAGGAAGAGGAGAGGAATGCGAGACTCATCAAGCACTGCTTCTGCCCTCCTGACTCTCCAGCATTAGAATAACATCCTCCAGGTGCAGGACTGCTCCTGCAGTGCAAGCCCAGCTAGACCTGGGTAGCAGTCAGCAGCATCGTGTGCTTGAGGAAGCAGAGGGAAAAAAACCTCAACCAGACAACAACAGGGAAAAAAAAAATAAAGTAAGAACATGAGTTAATTTATTCTGAAGTTAACGTTTCTCCTGTTCTTGTTCCCAGGAATATGTACCTTTGCAGACTGTTGGATTGGCCTTTTCATGTTTTTTGGATGGAGTGCAGTGCCAGTGTTCCCACTCTGCAGCTGGAAAGCAGAGGCACAGAGAGACCCATCTTTTAAAGGCATTGAACTGTGTCGTTCCAGAGCCTTCTCATGGCAGTCAGGTTTCCAAACCAAGTTTCATCATCTGGCCAACTCTTGTCCTTGCTTCCTCCCTGGTCAAACTGAGATTACAGGGTAGAGAAGCAAATTGAAACCATGCCCCTCACAGCCACCATCATAGCCACATCCCCACCAGCAAGGCTGGGTCTTGGGCCTTGCTTGCTCGTACTGCTACAAGTCTGGAACCTGCTTTAAGCTGTATGAGCACATAACTTGCATTTCTGCCCTAAGAGGTGCCTGCTTTAATGCCAACACAAGTTAGCTGTGCATATGATGAAAATGTACTTTTTTGAACTTGCTTTCCTTTCATGCCCTCCCTGCTTTTATGAGAGAGAGAGAATGAACATAACTTCCTGATTCACTTTCTCTGTTTAGTTTATGTGCTTTTAGTCCTGTTTCTTTTTAGTCAAGCATCCTGTAAGCGGAATTTTGTCTTTCCTCTAACTGTGCTTTGGAACTGCCTCCAGTACAATTCTGTCCCCTCAAAATAGGCAGGAGTAAACAGTGAGTTTTGGATAAGAAATTCCATTCCCTTCATTTTATATTCTCACATACATCAGCTCTTTTCACCACTGCTGCAAATCAAGCAGAGGGTGGGTTTTTTTGTGGTTCTCTGTGCTGACACCAAATTAATTCCTAACAAGGATTAGAGATGCCCTGGGGTACATCCACACCAGGAAGTAGAGCTGGTGGCACGCATTGACCTGAGAGATGCTAAGCCACTGCAAGTTCCTTTGTGGTTGTTTGTGAGTCACTTCAGCACAGCTTAGTCATGGCATTAGCACCTGGGTCCCAGTTGGTGAGCCCTGCAGCCCCACATGGTGCCTCTGAAAGATGATTTTCAAGCAGCACCAGACATTCACTTGCAGTCAGGGAAATTACCATATATATTTGTTACTCATGTGGTTAGCAAGCACACATACAAAAGAATAATCTTTCCTTTCAGAAACTTGTCATTTTGTTTTGTATAGCAGTGGGCAGCAAATGCTAATGAGAGACCAAAAACCACCACACAGACTAAATGACATCTCTCCTTCTGCAGCCAAATTTAACTTGAAGTCGATGGGAATTTTGCCAATGACTAGTAGAAATACTAGAAGATCCTCAGGGTCAGACAAAGAGTAAAACTATATAGGGAAAAACCTATCTGAAAGCTGTGCTTGAAATAGATATGTAAAAGTTTGTGCTCCCCATAAGAAGTTCACTGACTGGGCTTACACAGCTGCTCAGGAGCAGCCCCCAGCCTGACCATGAGGCTGAGCTCACCCTGCCAGTGGGAACTCCTCAGGACATGGGGCCAAGGAGAGCCAGATGATGCTCTCTGATGTGAGCCCTGCAGTACAGCAGCTTCCCCAGCACACCTGACTGCTCTGCAAAGCATCCTGTGACCCCTTTGCCTCTGGTAATGACAAACCATAGGTGGAAAGGAGTTGATCCTGGCTCCTGCCTAGGAAGAATCTCCTTAGCTCTTCCTAGAAAAGCCACCTGACATGGGGCAAGTGATGGCTGAAATGAGCCTAAGTTCAAGCCAAGTTCAGCCTGCACAGGTACAAAGTAAGTTAGCCCTGCCCTGAAACACATCGTTAGGAAATTTTTGTGGTACAGCCTCACTAAAGCTGCTAGTTTTCTTGTTTGGTAAAATACAACCCCTACTCCCTTTACAGAATACGATAATCATCAAAGCATGCAAATGTGATAGACAGAATCCTACTGCTTAGACTTTGATCCTGTTTAGTGCTTCTGACCCCTGGCTTCATTTAGGAAGTGTTTATGTGGATGATTTCATTTCAGTAACTGAACTGTTCTCTTAGATTACCAGAGGGTATTTAGAATTCTGACAAGAGCTAGGGTTCAGAAAAATATGTCCTTTAAAATAGAGTAGACAAAACGAAGTAGGAGGTTAATCATATGCCGGGTAACTGTTTAGAAACATCAGAATACTCAGAGACATGCACACATTAATGGGAGAAATACAAACCCAGCTGAGTGCTTCTTGGAGGCACCAGGGGAGATTTGGACTGCTTCGTGCCAGACACTTACAAACACACATCAATCAGAACTTGTGGGCATGAGCAGTGTACAGCATTAAATGGGCAAGATGGAGAGACAAAAAAACATTGTTTATCCTTGTGCTGAAAGTTCCTACTGTAGACAGAATCAGAAACTATTGCTGAAGATGTTACAGCTGAAATAAGTGTAACTACTACATCTCCAAATCCTCTAGTGCAACTTATCAAACCAAGAGGCATCCTATGCTCTGCATTTCTTATAACTGTGCAGGCAAATATTAAAAGACATTTTGCTGCAAAATGAGATCAATCTTCTTCAACATGAGTTCATAGGGTCACCAGGTGCAAGAGATCAACAACAACTCATTTCTGAATTACTAGATCATAGCAGAGGTACTAACTATTGTCTGGTATTGAAAGTATCAGGTGTGGCCACCTCCTAACATTGTGTGCTCACACATTTACCCTGGTGATGCTGTTTATGCAGCTGTGGTCATTCTGCCCCTATGGGCCTTAGTGCTGCCTCTGAAACTGGACAGTGCTGCCAGCAGCAGAGAACAATGCAAGGGTTAGGAAACTTGGAGGGTTTTTTTTTCTCTCTGCCACTCATCTGCTGTGCAGCTTTGGGCAAATCACTTTGACCAGTCATCTTCCTCTCTTCCCTTTTACTTTTCTCTCTCTTGTTTACTTAACTGAAAAGAACTTTAAAGATCATATGCACTTGGGATCTCTCAACTTCTCCACACAGAATTCTTAGGTTTGTTGGGATTTCCATCCGGATGGGTTGGTTCATGTGACCTTAGAGAGTGGTCTTGTGAAGGCAGCCATGTATGAGTAGTGTGAGTTCAAGGAGGGGATTACATAATAACTGCAGCAAGTCCTGTGAATGGTACAGTGCCCGAGTGAAGAAAACAATAGTCTTTAGTCTGAAATACTCCTAATTGAATCTGACTCCTAACTAAACCACTGCTGTGAGTCACAGCAGTTCTGCAATGTAAATACATTTCTTGGAGACAATAAATTATAACTGGAGTCAGCTCGTTGTTACTGATTAGAACTTAATGCATTAGAGAGCCTCCTTTTCCATGCACTCTATTTATAGCATCTGCATCACGGAACAGTCGTTACAGCTTTTCCATCCTCACTGCACAATCATGAACAAAGCATTAAACACCCATTCCTGGTAGCACACTAACTCAGGCCTGTCAGAAAAGACAGGGACTAAAGTCATTCAGAGAATTTTGCCTTTAGCGATTCTGTAAGAATCTATCCAAGCAGAGTGAAATGCAGGGGAAAAGGGGGGGTGATTTAGCAAGGGATGTTAGCTTTCTCTAGATGGGGCATGCTACACGTTGAAGACATGTATGTTTACACTGCCAAAAACATTTACAGAGCAGATGGCACTTCATGAGTCTTTTCTCCCTGCAAAAGTGGCTCTGTGCCCAGCTCTGTAGCTTTCCCTCACTCCCTCCATGAACTTCCAGTCCCAGGAAAGCCTTTCTTAAAGAGTCTTGCAGAGGGAAGCAGGGCTTGTGCTCTGCCAGACCCAATTCACTTCAGGCTGTAGTCAGCCAAAGGAGGTCCATAAGCAGGAAAGTACCTTTAGGCTAACCCAGCACAACTGCTTGCACAACTAGAGACAAACTCACGTGCTGACAAAAAAAATCTTCCTACCCCTTGCATTGAATGCCATGGAAGGTTCAACTCAGCGACTGCTGTCTTCAGAGCTGTTGCTGCAGAGTGGCAATGGTGCAGTAGTATCACACAAAGCCTCTGATTTAGAGTCTGCTTTCGAGCAAATAAAGTTAAAACTGCCAGCTCACGAATGAGGTGTACACAGGCTGAGGCAGCATGATGTGTTCCCAGGGGAAACAGCTACCAGAACACTCTTGACCGAGTCCATTTGGCCTAATATTTAGTAGTTCACTGAACTGAAGCCAAAGGATGGAAAAGGTGACAGCAAAGGGAACACTGAACTGAAAGAGAACTAAAAAAGCACATTACTGGAAATGCTCATGACAATTCTTTCAAGTTCCTGTAGTCCAGTATAATTTTTATTCTGTCCCAGGTTGCACCCTAGCGCAGCTATGCAGAGTTAAGCTGCAGTGATTCACTCCTGGGGGGTGTCTCTGTTTCTGTGGAAATTACTTTAGGAGTGCAATTTATTCTAATTGTTAACAGCAATATTTTATCTTCTGGCAGAGAAGTGTCTAAAAGTGAGTAAAAAACAGCAATGGAAGAAGACCTACAGTAAACTCTGGTTTTCACTAGTCATGAGCAAATAAAGTTTGTACATCCTTCTGCTACAGCAGCTCCTGGACCTCAGAACACCACAGAGTAATGTGCACCTGCTATAAATAGCCACCAAGGGCTGTTTGAGAGTCTTCTGAAGGTACTAAATATTTTTGCAGGACTAGATATTTCATTTGTCCTTCATGGTATGACACAACATGAAATTCTCTTGCTATGATATATTAACTTGGGTATTTTGTGCCTGGCTGTCATTTAGAGCAAAATAAGCAGTAAAAGCACTGGTCAAGTTTACACAGAATTTACATCTACTTCAAGATCTTCCACACTTTCCTCATTGTGTAACATCTGCCAAAGGCAGCCACGTTGCTCACGTGACGTGCTTGTCTCGCTCTGAGTCCCCTGTGCCCATGGTCTGTCATGAGCTTCTAGCTGTTCAGGTACTTAAGGGTGAAAGCAAAATAGAGATCATAGAATCACAGAATCATCAATGTTGGAAAAATACCTTTAAGATCACTGAGTTCCATGATTAACCCTACTCTACCAAGTCCACCACAAAGCCATATCCCCAAGCACGACATCTCTACAGCTTTTAAACACATCCAGGGGTGGTGACTCAGTCACCTCCCTGGGCAGCCTGTTCCAATGACTGACGACCTTTCAGTGAAAAGATTTTTCCTAATGCCCAGTTTACACCTCCCCTGGTGCAGCTTGAGGCCATTCCCTCTTGTTCTGACACTGATTACTTGTGAGAAGACACCAGCACCTACCTCTCTACAGCTCACCAGCTACCTGGGCACACTGCTGGCTCATGTTCAGCCACTTGTCAATCAGCACCCCCTGGTCCCTTTCTTCTGGACAGCTTTCCAGACACTCTTATCCAAACAAAAGAATGCACAAGACAGAGCACAGGAGAAGCTTCAGGAGTGGGTAAAGCCTGATGGATATTCTATGATTCTATCTCATGTCAGATTCCTGTGGGTGAACATCTGAGTCCCACTTCTCCCTGCACGTGGTCCATGAATTTATGTTGATCAGTCTGTAGACCCATGTGAAAGATTAGCACTTGTTGTGTCTGCAGGGAATGGTTTGATACTAGCAGTGTCTTGTGACTTGTGAAAGGGAGGCACTATCCCTTGGTCCGTGTGGTATGGGATATGAGTTTGATCTTAAGCACTACATTGTGTCAAGAGGTGGCCTATAGCAGCATAAGAGTGTGCTAAAGAACACACCCAAATTGCTGTACAGCAAGGGCAGGATCTGTACAAACACAGAAACGAACTCAAGGCCACTAGCCAAAGGACATATATCATCTCCAAGGGATGACAAGAGCTCTCATTGTTTTTTATGGCCCAGAGTTGCATTGACTGCACGCCTGTTAACACAGACAAGCCAAAGCTGTCAAACCCAGAAGCTCCTGCTGGCCCACTGCTTGACACCAAGGACATTGTCTAACAAGAGCTGAATTGTTCATAATCTGCTTCTCATGAACCTCCTTGTAGTGCCTGAACTCATGTGGAAAGGGCAAATACATCCTTGGAGGAATTCTATCCTGCTGCTGCTTCCCTGGCACCTGACAGTCTGATGGGCATCAGAGCATGCAGTGGTTGAACAAAAGAAAAGGTCACTACAAAAGGAAGCCAAAATATCAGGCCTTGTTCCAGGCGTGGCTGCTGATCTATAAAATATAATCCAATTGGCATGTAAATCCTTGGAGCTGCCAAACATATCCCATGAAGAGCTCAGGGTGGTCTCTGGGGCTGGACCACTGAGAGGAAAAAATGCACTAATGGCAGCAAGATGGGGAAGCCTTGCCAAGTCAGGACAAAAATCATGTGTGTACCAGTTTGCATGCCTGGGAAGACAGCTCTGCCTGTGAGAAAGGGCCTGCACATGGACACGGTCACACACATATGCACACACTCAGCTCAGGCACACACAGCCCTGCATGGTTCACATGACCGTTGCTCTGCGATGCCATCAGCATCAGGTGCTGCTTCACCAAACTGGAGTCTGATAGAGTTCCAATCCTGGGACTTTACTCCCAGACACACATTATTCCCAGTGCTAACATTTGTGCCTCTACCTGGCAAGCAGGAACTGGGGATAGTTCCAGCTGAAAACCGACCCAGAGGAAAAATAAACAGTCATGTTCAATCTGAGATGCTCCCTGACTCAGTTTGCCATGACTCTTCACTTCTGCTGGTGCCAGGGCAAGAGAGGCTTTGCACATGTGCAGCAGGGCCAGTCTCTCTCCTTCTGATGACAGTGTGAAATCAGATCTGTGTAACTGCACATGAAACCCCAGGCTGCCTCATGCAGGTCGGACTTGGAGGAGCATTCAAGGGATTGTTTCAAAGAGAGTGTTTATCTAGACTGTCCTTTTACACTAAAATAGAAATAAGCATTAACCATGAAGAATTCCATCCCCATAGGTACTCAGATTAATTTAGGCCACTTGAGAGCCCAGCTGCTGGCTGACCTGGCTTGTCTTCCTTTTTCCCTTCCCAGCTATGTCCTGTCCTCTTGCTGTAATGACTGTGGGGTCTGTGGAAGCCCCTGCTGAGCAGCTGGGCATGTTAAATCCTCAGCACATTAACCCATCAAAAGCAAACTCAATTCTTCCCTAGCAGGCCAGGGTCCAGATGTGCCTTTTGCACAGCCTCTGACAGTGACCAGATAGGGCTGGAAACACAGGGGTAAGAGCAGCAATGTTGGCAGTCTGCAGGTGAACCATCATAGGCTCCCTCTTTGGGACAAAAGCCCCAGAAGAAAACAGTCAACTTTTGGTCTGACCTGGTTTGTGAAGAGCAGAAATAGTGAAAGGCAAATTAAAGTCTAGCCTTTGATCTTACTGTGCTTTGCAGGTAGTTCTGAGTGAAACAACTGCAATTTTAAAATGCTGTGGATTTGCTTTCTTGGCTTTCTTTCTCTTGGTGGCCAGCAGATGGGAGGTGTTGAAATCAGAAATGTCTTGTCCAGCTAGAGCAGCTGATTGATATTCAGGTTCATTTCTATTGGAAGGAATAATCAGCTACATGTGGCCTTCAGTGTGAACATACTTAACCTACAAAGCACAAAGCCAGGATTTCTTGAGCACAGTTGGAAAGAGAGGGCATTTCCCATGCTCAGCATCCCCTAGCCTGCCATGCCAGTGAGCTCTGTGCCCACGAAGCCCTGTTTCTGCTGCCTCCAAGGAAACTTTCTCTTTGTTTTTTGCTGTCAACACAAATTTGCTTTTAGCTCATAGGCTTATAACTTGCCAAACTTCAGCACTGTGCCATGCTGTGTAGTCTTCACTGATTGCTTCTCTTGTTTTCATGAGGTTTTGCTAATTACAGATGTTGGCTCCTGTTGAGTCAGGAGAAGTGGAAAGGTGTGCTAGACATTCAAGAGATCTATCTTCAACCTCTTGGAGAAGATAGATCTTCAAGAGGTTGATTACCTGATGTCTTTCCTCTGTGTAAGTACCCTACAGTGGGAGGGGTCACAGCCCTCTCTCCCTCTTCTATATAAGGCAGAAATTCACTCTAATGCAGCAAACCTGTTCATGGTCTACACGAGGCTTGGTTCTGCAAGTATCTCATGTCAGCACTGGGCAGCACTAAGGTTAGTGTTTGTATTTCCATTTTTTTTCAGCTGTTCAGCTTTTATGTTCTGGTTCTTTCTTCCATTTGTTCATGCCTGATCCAATTATTTTCTCTTTATGTGACACTTTTATTTCTGTCATGTTTTTGGCTCCCAGGAAAGGGATGTTTCCAGTTCCTCCTTTCCGTAATTCCAGTCATGTGTCCCTCTCCCTGTACACCCATTCATTTGCTACTGGTTTGACCAAGACTGGTCACCCAGCTCCTGGGAACTGTTTTGGGCTGCAGTGAAACACTCTGTACAGACTTGAAATGTCACTACTTGCATAGACTTGAGTAGTAATGCACATTGAGATGCCAGAGAACTTCTCTGAAATGCAAGCCAACTTTGAGCCATTAGTTTTTGATAATAAATTTCATCAAGAAATGAAATCATATTGGAATAATAATAGAATGATATTGGAAAATTCAAGCATATACATTTACTTTTCCAATATTTTCCATTTACTTTCTGCTCTTTTCTAGCAAGGCATACATTTATGAATTGATGATCACTTCTGGCCCTGCAAAGACTGGGAATTATCATTATGGGGTGTCTTAAATGCATTATCTAGGCAGAGTACTCTCTTTGTGCACACCTTGTCTGTGTGTGTGACAGGTACAGAACAGTAGGGTCTCACCAAAGGTGGCAGAAGCAAGCCTTGCATTGTAACAGAGCAGATTTTCCCCCCAAAATGGTTCTCTTCTTTAACATAGAAAGATCCTAAATAGAGATTTGCATTTTCAGGTTTTGTCAGGGTTCAGGCTTCCGAAAGGAAAAAAATAATCCCCAAATCTCTAAAGGAAAAAAAAACTGTTAAAAAAAGTGCATTTTAATTTTCTGAGTGCTCCAGTGACTGCCCAGTGTCTCACTCTTCTGGATTATCAGGCTTCACACCACTATACTAGACTATCTTTCCTGAGTCAGTGGATGTGAGAACGAAGGTGTCCAGTGGCACTGGAAATAGATACTATGCCTGATCTGAGTCCTTGTGGGTTGAGAGGACCATGCAAATATTTATCTGCCTTCAGTGTTCTGATAATTCATTAAATAACTTTTGTATTGCAATCCAAAATCCCCTGGTGGGAGGCAGGACCCTGTGGTTACCCTTAACAGGAGCAGCAGGAGTGGTTTTAGACATGCAGTGGAGCTGCTTTAGTGGCTGAATGCAACACCGTGGCCATTGCCATTGTGCCAAGAACTCAAAAGTTCAAAGGTATTTCATGGATCGTGTTACTTTGGCCACTTCTCCCCATCTCATATTGAAATCTGATGTGTTTTTTGGAAGAGGCAGCTTCCTCTAATCCATCAGGACTGTTTTCGTTATAAACAAACCTCTCGCAGTAGGGCTGGAGCCTGCCTTGCTTTGTGCCTGTTGGCTCTGACAGAGGTTCCCTGGGGTGACACAGAGGTGGAAAGCAAGTGCCAACATCTCCAGACAGCAGTCCTTGCTCTGGCATGGCAGCAGCACTCCTGGCAAGACGTCTGGACCTTGTCGCCCTGCACAAATCCCGTGCCACATTGGTGCCAGCCCCACTGGAGCGTGACCTAATGCAGGGGGAGAGTGATGGAGCATGGCTGGATGGGGACCCCGGCTCTGGCATCAACTGAGGAGGCACAAGAGAGAGCTGGGGGTGGAGGATGGAGACAATGGGGACTAGGAAGGGGAGCCATGCAAGGAAAACCCCCAGGAGGATAAATGGAGATAAAGAGGAATGCTGGAGAACTGCTGAGCAGGGAGACGGAGAGCTGGGGGACAGGGTAAGGACAGGGGGCTAGGAAGGGGAAAAGATGGTGACATGGGAAACCATGGAAAGGAGGATAGACAAGGAAAAATAAGGCAAGAGGATGATTTCAGACTCTCAGGTGGGAAAACAGGTAATGGGAAATGGAAGGAACAGTCTGGGGGGGGCAGAGGGACACAGCAGACCAGCATCAGGGGCAGCCTGAGGACAGATGAGAAAGCTGTGGGCAAAAGAGAGATGAAGCAGAGAAAAGTTAATGGGGAGAAAGGGAAGGGAGGCTGGACTTGGGAGAAGAAGAATCAGGGAGAGAAAACATGTGAGAGGTTAATATATTGGAAGGAGATAAAGAGGGAAAGTGAAGAAGCAAGGAAGTGCCAGGACTTTTAGAAACTTCAGTTCGTTCAGACTTGTTCCAGCCCAGTTTTTGGGGGTGACTCTTGTGATGGGCTGAGGAGACTGTGTTAAACAAACTCTACTTTTGTGAAATTTCCTTCCAATAGTAATGAATCAAGATGCTTGAAAAACTGGCATGTTTCCTATAGCACAGAGGAGATGGAAGGAAAGAAAAATAATAGATTTATCCATAAAGACAGTAATTACAACCACATGCTCTTACAGCAGAACTATTTTTAAAGGATTATTCTAGTAGTTTTGCTTATTAAATATCACCAGGGAGGAAAAGGACCATAGTGTGTAGTAAGGAATTAACCAACGTGTGTTTGCAGCACTGCCTGGGGCTGGATGGACTAGTGCTGGGCTGCAGCAGGAGACAGATACTATTCCATACATCATGAGGGAGCAGGTGGAGAGCCCAGGTGCAGGTTCACCAGTGTTTTTTATCCAGCCCAGTGTTGCAGAGCTGCTGGAGAGGCTGCACTCCCAGAGCAGGAGTTGGGGGAAGGAGGACACCCTCTCCTGGCTGAGGAGCAGTGCCTCCCCACTCTGCCTGGGGCACCCCAGATACCTGCCAGGCACCGGCCTGCTGGAAAGGGGCTGGTTTCCAGCCAGTCCCTGCTGGCTTGGCTCCTTCTGCCTCAAAGCCTGAACAAAAACAAGGGAATTCAGCCCCAAAAGCAGCCAACTCTCCACGTCCTCCTGTACTGCCAAATTCTCAGAGCAGAGACTTTAATTGCATGCAAACAGTGCCGTGAGAGCAAGGCTGAGACTGGAGGGAAGTCTTCCCATCAGATATCTTTCTGTCACGAGCCTCACAAGATGCCTACCTGATAGTGTGATGCTGCTTTTCATCTTTAGAATGCTCCTCAACCCCAAGCATTTGAATTTTGGCTATTCAGTTCACAGCTTATCCTGCTGCTGGCACAGGGAACGAAAGACCACACACAGAAAAAGAGATGCACGTGGCACTGGCTGTGGATTTTTGGCTCACTTCTGCAGCTGCTGTCCCTGGAGGCTCTTGGCTGATGCCCGAAGGGCAGAGGGTGGGCAGCAGGAGGGTGCAGCCATGCTGGGCAGAGCAGAGGCAGGTTAGCCAGGGGGGCTCCAGGAGCTCTGCCACTGGCACCAGCCAGTGCCATGTGTGCTCCCACCCCATACCCTGCAACCTGCCCCATCCATGCTCCCACCTCATCATCAGGAGTGTGTCTACCCTGATGTGTACCAAGGACAGTGAGCACAGCTCATCACAGAGTGGAAAAATCCTTCTCCATCTGGTAAGCCAGCCCCCCAGCTGTGCCAGTGCCTTTCTCCTGGCACCCAAGGGCATGCAGCTCCCTAACAAAAGCCACTGTGTTTTAGCACCCCAGAGCAGAGGCTCTTGAAGAACAAGTACAGCAGATGGCACAGGCTGACACCACACACTGCAACCCTCCTCCTAAGGAATTTCTCTGTGCTAGTCTGTTGAAAGCTTTAAAAAGCATTCTCAAATGTAGCAGTTAAGCACTCTCTCTTGCATTTCAAATGCTGTGTTTACTGCATGTGACATTAGAGAGCCACTTCTTAATGTCATGTTCAAGGAGGTGTATATGTTAGTGTGCACCAAGGGAACTGCTGTGTGATAGCCCTGAAAATTCACCAGAGGGGTGGTGACAAGCCTGCCTGTGATGCTGCATGGGGAGGCATTTGCTAATGGCAGCAACTCCACTAAAACCAGCAGTAAAGTCATTCTGTAAAGATCAGATGTGCCTGAGCAGCAAGCTGTTTTGGAAGTCAGAGTGGAAGAAATAGTATTTGTTCCATGAAGATGTAATGAGAATCACTTTACAACATAAAAAAGAGCATGCATTTGATGAAATCTGTTGAACAAGGAATACCTGGCACTAAGAGTAAAAATTCTCAGCATATTTGATGCTTCAAAATATCTTCTTACAGATGTGAACACAGCTTTGTTTACTTCATAACTGTCAAAGTTAGAATGCCTTAAAACAAGCCTCCTGAGATCTTAATCTGGTTTTTCAGTCTTTATTACTGACGTAAGTGTTCTTGGGAAATGGTCTGGCTCTGGTATCTCATGAGGAATAGAATTGTATTGACCAAAACAGGTTGTAAATAAGCCTGTGTACGAGCAAGCTGCTTCTTGCCACAGTCCATATCGTGATGCTGCATTCATGTACACACTTGTTAGGACCTTGGTTTTTGGAGATGGAGACACGTGCAATTCCTGCTCGTGTCAGGAACGTTTCTGGAAGCGCCAACCTTTTAAAAATCAGGTCAAGTGTAGTTTTGTGGTTTGCTGGCACCACTTCAGCACCTCAAGAACACCATGTTGGCGTGGTGGGGACAATATGAACTGCTTCACTGCTCTGTGCTCTCTGGCAACAAAGCTGGGAGGCAGTGGGCTAGCTTCAGCAAAGGCTGCCTCTGAGTTTAGACAGGGTGCTATAGAGTTGCTGTGGTTTCTTCATTTTGGGTTGGTTTTTTAGCTACACTGCTATGTACAGGTGACATGGATGTTAGCTATGCTTTCTGTGGACTTCAGGTTATTGGCTGATGCAGGATTACCTGTTAAGGCTGGAATTTCCCAGGGAATTATAGGCATTTCTGCACATAAGCAAATAATACTAACATTATTAGCACAGGGAAGAGCCTGAGAAATTCCAAGATGCCCTGATGTTTAATAAAATAAAAATTGTATTTGTATGATGCAAAGCCTGAAACAGAGGAGAACTTCACTGGTCAGGGTAATTTAATCCCAGGAAAAGGACTTTGCTTTCTAGAATAGCTCATAAAATGATAGTAAATAGAAATGGAAGCAGCTTTAGGAAGAAACTCAAATATCAAGACAAGATCAACCAGCCCTGAGCTGCCTTAGAGAGCTCCCTTCCCATGCCTTGCTACCCATGATGTTGGGAAAGCTTTTTCCAAAGGCTAAGCAGGACACCTGACATTGCACTTCATCTAAACTCCTTCCTTTCTGTCTTACCCTCTCTCCTCGCAGCATTTGCTTTAATATCCAACAAGCCTTTCATCAAAGACCCTACTCCAGCACAGTTCTTTCCATCTTGGTTTGGACTCTGCAGAAAACAGTTGCTAGAATGGTGTCTGCTATGGAAAGCCTGAAGTTGGTCCTGTGTAAACTTCAGACTAGACTTATCCAGACTAGTTTGCTGCATTTAAGCCATCAGTGCTGTCAGAGCACAAGCAGAGCCAGATGGAGGTAAAAAACTGTCAGCTCAGTTTAGTCTGTGCAAGCACACCCCCCACACCCACACTGCAGTTCCTCTACCAAGGCAACTCAGAGTTTTGCTGACTTTTGTTTTCTTTGCATAAAAATTGTAAAGTCACTTTCACAGGTCGGGCAAATGAGGAGAGAGTGCATTGAATTGGGTAGAGTGGTGGCTTATTCTCTTGGGTTATCATGAAATGGTGCTCTTCAGTATTTTCACTGTGGTAAATCTATATGAAAATTGTTCTCTTGATAATAATCCTTTGCCCTAAATTCTATTTATTTTTTAATTCTAAAAATCCATTGTAACAATAAATTTGAGCTGTGTGGTTCTGTAATTTTCATTTTCCTTTTAACCACAAATAGGTTTTCAGAACCTTTGGTTTTCCAGAGGGGGAATGGGGAGGCCACAATCCACAGTTCTGGATCGTAAGGGCAGCTCTCACAGGGATGCAGTGACCTGGGGGCTAACTAGGAAGTGCAATGCCCTGCAGTGGGCAAAGATTTTGGTGCATGTGCTCTCCTCCCTGGACCAGCAGGGCTATTGGATTGAATTCCATTCAATATTTTAGTAATTTCTTATTTATACAGGGAGCAACTGCTAAAGAAATGTGCAGGTGTTGTACTATTGGTGAAAGCCTTTTCATTGCCCTCTGACTTGTGTTGCTTTTCCTCACCCACATTCTCATCCATGCACCAGCAAAGCCAGGCAGGGATGTGGGCCAGGGTGCAGCCCACCAGTGGTGAGGAGCAAGGAGAGGAGCTGGAGGAGCTTGTGTGTTTACACAACTAAGGTTTCAGTTTGGTAATACAAGACCTTTAAAACTAGGAACGTTAGAGCTCCTAGTACTGGATCAAAACCTCCTCAGCCCTCTGAAACCAATCTGATACCAGTAAATTCTGCCAACTCCCACTCGTCCAAAGAACATTGGCAGGTTAAGTTTTTATCAGCTGACTTTGTATCTCTCTTTTAACTTCACACCACGTCAGAGGCTGCCTGTTCTCCTGCAGCTTGTTCAAAAGCTTCAGGCTGCAAGAAACCGTTGCTATGGGTCTGGGTTAATTTGTCAGGAGTGTGATTGTTTGATCTCGTTTGTCTTGTTTAGGACAGGTAGTGCTCAGGTCTGGTACTAACTGTCATGACACCAGTCTTGAGAGAAGGCACAAGCAGTTATTGGAGAATAAGAGCACGAGAGAATTAAAAGTGAAAATCAGGGAATAAAAAGGGGGTGCAGGGAATGTAAATCTCCAGGGAATAAGTACAAGTAGAGCAATAACAAACTAAAGGTAAAATCTGGGGAGAATTGTCAAGCAGGTATAGTGAGAGGAAAGGATAAGGCCTGATATTTTGACAAACCCTTCATCCACAGCACTTCCTAGTCAGCACTGACTTAAATAGAGGCAGCATATGAGATGGGTAAACACTCATCTTCCCATTTGACACGTGGCGAGGTGAAGTTGGGCATATCTAGCTGGTGAGCTTGTCCAGCATCTCAAAGGAAACCTTGGCAAACCCCAGGCAGCTCTCTTGAGCCCTAGCAGCAGGTGGTCCCCCCTCTCCATCTGGGAGCTGCAGAGCTGTGGCCAGCAGTCTCCACTTCCCACAGGAAGGTGTCTGGCTTCCTGGGGTGGCCAGAGGGACACGGTCAAGGGCAATAAGTTGGAGGAATCAAAGAATCAGCATTTCACTTTCTCATGAGCACAGCTTCTGGCAAGTCTTCCCAGTGCACTTTCGGTTTCTGCTAGCAAAGACAAATTCTGTGTCAAAGAGAAACCAGCCTCATGGGTAAATGAGCATTGTATTTTTCAAGCCATGATAACCTCATCCAAAACATGTTCTGGTAGTGGGCTTTTGTCTTTCTTCATGTGCTTCTGCTCCTGAGGACCTCCTATGGTAGAATCAGAAGCAGCAGTGAATACAAGCTCCAATTTAAGTGCACCACATAGTTCTCTTAAGAACTTGGTTCCACAGTAACAGTAGGCTTAAGTGCACATGAAACTACTTTTCATTTTAAACCTTCTCTGTCTCAGTGCTTTCTGTCTGTGAATTTTGTAGGCAGGGCTCAGAAGCTGAAATCCCAGCACAGCACGGGCCAAGGGGAAAAAGAACAGCTGAGCACACCAATAAAATAAAAATAGACATGGTAGCCATGCCAAGAGAGGCAAGGATCTGCAATCATGCAGTCTGGCTCAGCACTGCGTTTGGATCAGAAAACTGGGAGCAGGAGGGAGGGACCCACTCTTCCTTTACAGCTTTACCCTTCCTCCCTGGGTAAGATCCCATTTTTTTAACAATGTAGATTTGACTAAGGAGGAGCCAGACCAGTAAATATTGATGCAGGCAGAGTTTATAAAGCCCTGCTCATTTTTGTTTTGTAGCAGCAATAGTAAGTGGGTCTCTTCTCTTTTAGATGCCTCCAGGGAAATGTGAGGATTTTCTGATTTTCCTGAATTGGGTGATACAAAGAACTAGAAGGTGGATTTCATAGTCTGAAATCCAATATGCTTGAAAGTATTCCAGAGATTTCTGTGCTGGGCTGTTCTTGGGAGAACACATCTGGATACCAGTCATTCATGGTGTTCAACCTTTAATCTCGTCCCCTCTGGGGAGGTTTTCTTATAACTTCATCAGCAATTTTGATGGAAGAGCTCAAGTAGTTTCATTTTGCTTCTTTTATGAAACAAGCAGGACATCTAGCCATTCAATTGCTACTGATTTCTTTGGGAATTGGGCACCTAAGTGTTTTGGGGGTTTGAGCCAAACCTCAGTGAAGGGATAACTTTTCTGCATTTACAAGATGTCAGGTCAGTCTATCTGCAGCTAGGTGCTATAATCTGCCTCAAATCTTTGTGTTCTCAGCCATACATCCCATATTCCTTTGAGTTTGCAAGGNGCTTCTTTTATGAAACAAGCAGGACATTTAGCCATTCAACTGCTACCAACTCTAGAGCTTGATAAGAAATGGTGCATGGGTAGAAGGGTCTTCCTCTGCTCCCATCCAGGTCATGAGGTGGAGAGAATCTCTGTGTACTGGCAGCTCAGAGTGGATGAAATGGAGATCCGTGGGGTGTTCATCAGAGGATGAAATCTGCTCAGATGAAAGTTAGATGAAACAGAAGGCTAAAAAAAGTAATCCCTAAAGCAAACAAAATGCAGCTGGATATAATTACTAGTGTGGGGTCTGTCCATTCTCTGGCCACTTCAGGTTCTTACACCACAAGTATTTGCTAATGGAGCTTTTCGACAACAGAAGAATAAAGGGCACGTTATTATTACCTTGGCTGGCTTTAAAGCATGTGCTTTCTTGCACTGCTTCTGTAGAGTGGATTTCAGAAGACAGTTTGGCTTTGACAGTGTGTCTTTTTTGAAGGGCTCTGCTGACCTTTCCTGAGAGCTAACAAGACAGAAGTGAGCTGCCTGCATCGTTTCCCCCTCACTCCTTGACAGCTCCATAAATAATAATACTTATAACTGGCAGCTGACATTTAAATTGTCTAAAGAAAATGATCTCAAAGAAGAGAGGCCCCCTGACTTGGGAAGTTTGTCAAATGATAGTGAACTTGTGTGTTCTGCAAAGTAAACCAGACAAAAACAGGTGGGACCCAGTGAAGGCAGAATAGCTCAAGTGAAGTTTGACAGTATTGCTGTGTATCTGTGCTTCATCACAACCCACATTGCTCCTTTTATTCCTTTAATGGCTGGCTTAGTTTCCTCACTAGCATTTCTGTTACAGCTAGCAGCCAGGAAAACTGGGACATGCAGAAGCAGGCTCTGAATTTGCTCTATGTCCCGTCTGCTGGTTTTACGGTCTGCCTCTGGAATCCAGCTTCAAACCTGGGATTTCCCTGCTCATTCATTCTNACTGGATAGGAGGAAGTCTCGGAAATATTTCAGGAAATTTCAACAATATTCCCACTTTATCTAAGAAATTATTTGGGATTTTCATTTCTTAAAAGAAGAATGNTCCCTCATTCATTCATTCATTTGCTACCTTGCCAAAGTCTTCTTTCAAATACTCATATACTAGGTGCTCCCATCAAACCAGACCCCTCTAGCACTGCCTAAAGCAATATTTGAAGACACTAGCAGGTGTCCAAACACATGATGGTCTGGATTTCTAGATGGTGCCACCTGCTGCACTTGAAGTTGTGTTGCCTACATGAAGAAAGGCTCTGGTCTCTTTCTCTACCTGGGATTTCCCTGGTACTTCTTGGGTACATCATCTCTGTGTGCTCCACTGAGGGACACAACTCAGCACTGGAGGCTGTCCCAGCCTTCTACACACACTGCTGCAAATAGGTATCACCAGGTATTTACCACTTGGAGAAGAGCCCTCCTGAACGCTAGGGAGTTTCTTGATTTCAAAAGGCACAATCATTTCTGGGTGCTCCTTCTGTGCTAGGATTTGTATAATTGTAAAGAGTAGGTATGGAGAAGATAATAAAGGATAAGGCAGGTCACAGGGTGAAGGTAGAAGAGGTTATATATCTATATATGATGTCACCAACATATATATAATGTGGCTGTGGTGGCTTCAAAAACTATGGGGGTAATGGGGATATCGACTGAGATTCGATGGTGATTTAGAGTCTGACAACTCTGATAGCAACACTATATTCATGCAAGGACTTGGGATGTTTCAACAGAAAAGTGACAAAAAATCATATTGTAAAGACCAACAAAAAGGCTGTCAAACTTCTGATGAATCCTTATGCAGATAAGGATACTGTTAAACCAAAGGGAGAAGCAACAGCATCTTTTGATGACCCTCCTTCTGCTAAAGCAGCAATTGACTGGTTTGATGGAAAATAATTCCATGGAAATGTTATCAAAGTTTCTTTTGCAACTAGAACACCTCAATTCATGAGAGGAGGTGGAATTTTCTCTTTCTTTTCTTGTGAAAACTTGTGAACCATTGTATTTTAATGAATTATGAGCCTTGCACTCCTGGGAAGTCACAGCTTAAAGCTGTAGTTTGGGATCCTTTGAATAAATGCTGGATAGGAGGAAGTCTTGGAAATATTTCAGGAAATTTCAAGAATATTCCCACTTTCCTTAAGAAATTATTTGGGTTTTTCATTTCTTAAAAGAAGAATGTGAAACCAAGATTTATCTGCAACTTGCCTTGTCTTCTTTCCTGTTGACAGAGTTATTTGCTCACTCTGTGTGAGGAAGCATTAGTGACCAAAGTGCTCTGTGAATTTGATTTTTATTTCCCTGCAGTACAGGTGGGTTCCTTCCAGTGTCTGTCTTGGCTAAATTCACCCATATACTGGCATTATTAGAGCTTGTGAACTGGACACAGAAGCCATTCTCCCTGATACTGTTTCTTGATGTGCTCACTCTGAGGAGAGACATGATTGCTTCTGATGGCTAGCTGGCTTAAAAATCCCACTAGAATTTTGATTTTCTCTTTTTTCCTGGAAGACATTGACATAAGTAAGAATGAGGAACTCCAGAAACTATGAAATAATTTATTTTCCACCAAAACAGGCTGTATGTGGGACATTTTTTCCAACAGTAAGGAGGGTTCTGTCAGGTTTATTGCCTGCGGTGCACGGTTTGCATTTAATTTTCCCTCCTCACCATCACACAGGCTTATTGCCATGTCCATATGGAATAAACAGCAGAGCTGGAGATCCAGATCCTTAGCAATCCTTCTATTACTGAGGCAACTTCTATTCAAAGGGGACTTAAAGCATCTTTAACCTGTACACAGATGTAAGACACTTAACCAGAAGACTTTCTTGAATGATAAAAAGGAAGCAGATCTGCACTGGAAGATGGAGAATCCCAAATCCCATATGATCCATCTGTTCTGGTTAGTGAGATACTTCCTTGCTTAGGTAAGTCAGTGTTTTACTAGATAGCCACCCTAAGGCTCTGTTTCATGACAGAAGTTGGTTTGTCTTCTGCATACTTCAGTGTGATGGATTGGTAAGAGAACGTGCTCCTCAGCAAGCCAGGAGACAGCTTTCATAGTAGAGGCTGAACCTCTGCACAAAAGAAGAGGAAAGTCCCATCTGATGATTTTCTAGTTGTAGAAGCTGGGCTAAAATAAGTTGTTTCTTTATTATTTTAAGGGCTCATCAGAGACACTCTCCACTAGCTTGGAAAGCTGTGTCCCATTCAATTTGATTTTCCACACTAACACTGAGGGCAAAGTCTTCTTTGTGGAATACTCCTGCAAGAATAAATGTTTCTTCTTTGAAAATGAACCTTCCAGGACCACAAGAACAGCTGGAGTTCATTGATTTTTAACTTATGACAAACACCCCTCCTTATGTTTTGCAGTATGAACTCAGCTTTTGTTATTTCCTGAGGAGAGAAAATGTTACGTCTGCCTTCCTGATTGGGCTGCAACAGTTTATTCATATCCCAGGAATGCTAATCCAGTGCCTCTCTCCTTCTCTTATAGTCACTCAGGCAAAAGGCTGGGAACATCCACTCTTTCACTCGCAATTAGCACTCTGTATTTCATGATGCTGTCTCATTGAACTGCTCAGCTAAGAGCATCCAAATGACAACGTCATGCAAGCATGTCTTCATTACATTAATCCATGAGCATAACGATGCTTGTATATGTATACATACATTTCTAGCACTTCTGCCTTGCAGGTTGTAAAGATGATGCACTAATCTGAAGCAGAAGGTTGTTTTGGCTTCCATTTCTTTTCTGTAAAAACCCAGCACCACACCATCACATGGGTGTGCTCTGGAGTACAGTGGTAGCACAAGGTACAGCTCTGCTCGCTGAGCAAGAGCTGCTGCCTTCAAATGAACCTGAAACATGTGCTTGGCATTTTCATTTTGCACTAAGGTGCTTAGATGCCTTTAGAATGATGGAGGGAAGAATTAAAAGCAGAATCATACCCAGTGAGCCTACTCTGAGTGACCATGCTACCCTGGCCTCTGCCAACCTTATAGGGGCTGGTTTCAGAGATTTGTTATTAAAACCAGAGGAAGCACTGTCAGTTGTAGAGCTGGGCAATCTGTCAAACTGAACCCTTGTAATCTTTTATCAAACAGATTAATGGAAAACTTAAGCAAAAGCAGTTTGCCTAAAACCCCAAATATGCCTGCTTTTGAAAGGGGCTAATAATGCACGGGCCAGAATTTTTTTTTTTCACCAATATGATAAAAAAATTTCAGCTAGCCCTGGCTGGACACAAAATCAGAGTAGTTTGAAGCATTCGACTGTGTTTTTTTCATGTCTTAGGAATCTGTTTGACCCTATCCTTTCTCCTCTTCCCCTCCCTGCTTCACACAACAAAGGCTTTGTAGAGTAATCTCAGTCTTCATTTGACTGAAACCCCAAACATTTTAAAGGAATGCTCCTGTAAACAACACGATTCTTCCCCCTGGTGGTACTTACAGCACAAATCACGATTTGTGATGTTTACAGAGAGTGTTTTGCAAAGCTGAGAGACATAAACCTTGCGTTTAATTTGTGGCTACAGGCAGGGAGATGGAGGTGGAGAGCATCTGAAGATGACATGTGTCACACGAGTTCAGGGTACAGTAGTGCTGCACCTCAAGGTATGGCAGTGACATCTGCTACCTTGCAATGCATGGCCTGATGAGATAGTGTCAGGCTCTGCCAAGAGACTATTCTTTTTTCAGGGGTCTTGTGCTCTTCCAGTGACACTATTTAGCTCCATACTGCCCCAGTGATCACAGGAGGCAGCCAAGGTAGCACGTTGGAGCAGCAATGGCAGAGGATGAATTTTTCATGTGCCACTGAAGAGCACAGAGGATGTTTTGGAGGAATGGCAAGTGAATTTCAAGCTGTCATTGATTTTATGATGTTATCAAAATACAACGTAGGGGAGGGTTTTGCTTGCCACTGCTCTGCCTGTAGTGACTTGGAGGAATAAATCTCCTTCTGTAGCAAATAACTCTGCTTCTTCACATTTATCCTCACTGTTTAATGCCAGATCGATATATGTGAGCTTTTTTAGGTTCATGATGAAGAAGAGAACAGACATCCTGGAGAGGGGAGGGAACATTTTTGGGTAACATTGCAGAAATTCCCATTTGAAGCTCTGGTTCTTACTTCATCCCCAGCATATCTTGCCCCAGCAGGCAAGGTAAGAGGCATATATTTGCACTATGATTTTTTCTGCTTGGAAAATCAGAGCCTAAGTCTGCTTTTGACAGGAAAAATAAAACCACGTGCACTTTCCAGTCTGTTTCAACAGCCTGGACCAGAGATTCCCTGTAAATTCACTCTTATGCAGCAAACCAGCACTTTTATTTTTCATTCTGAGTCTTGAAATAGTAGCAAACTCCTATTTAATTTCCCTGGTTGCTGGCTGGAAGACAATAGAGTGTATTCCCTGGCATAGATCTGCAGAGCAATAACTGAACTTCACGATGAACAATTTCAGAATATCATCAGTCCTTGCCACTGCAGGATATCTTTTTCCTTGGTTCTCCCACAAAACCCTGCTCACAGTCCACTGTTTTTTTACTCTTTCACTCTCCCATTTGTTCCCACACACGTCTGTGAATATTTGATTACTGATTGGGTCAGATCATCAGCTGAAATGCTGAGATGTGCTTTGTAGCTGCTGTGCATTAGTGGAAGTCTGAGGCCAGTAACTGAATGCAGCTGTAGACACAGAGGGGCTGGGATCTGGTCCTAAGGTGGTAGCTTGGAAACTCTCAGTTTAAGATAACAGATACTTGTGTTCTGCATAAAATGTTACAAAATTGGCTCTTTGTTCACCACCTCTGGTCAAATTGATTAGGCATCACAAGTTGATGGATCACTGAGGAAGAAAAAACAAGGCTAGGCTTAGACATTTTAGTTGAGGGTGGTGGTGCTCAAACCACGGTCATTTTGCAAGTCAACTTTGGCAAGGATATGCACTCCAGTCTCCCTGTGCTATCAATCAGAGCCAGTCACCTCTTCTGTACTGTACCTTGGAAAACCAGCATGTGTCCATCACATGGCTGACTCCTTCCCAAACAGGACAGGGAAACAGTCTCCTGCAAGACAGCTGAAAACACATCTCACAGAGCACGTGTTGGATTATGGGACAGTGAGATTGGGCACATATCTGCCTCCCTCTGATGAATGTGTCTGAGCCGTGTTATAATTACAGTGGTGTAATTTCTGCTGCCTGCCTGTGGGAGCAGGAGTAGAGGCAGGCCAGATGGGGGTTGAGGTACTGGATTATCGGGTCACAGAGAAACATCTGGCAGTTCCTGCTCTGGCTGCAACAGCTGCTAGATCAGCTTTGTAGGACAGTTGCATTTTTAGTTTGGGCCACCACTGACTGATGTTTAGGTTATTTCACCATATATTCCCTGCCTCCACTGATATTTTTGAAATGCTTGAGCATTTGGCCTTCTGTAACACAGTGTACTCAAGGTGGCACTTGGTATTGAACATTGATTTATAAACTCTGAGGCCAGGACAGACTGGGAAGCATTTCATCTGACCACCTGATCAAACTAGAGATTGTACCTCACCCATTTATTCCTACATTAAGCATTGGTGTTTGGGAATTTGGTTGGAAGACATTTGAGTTAAATGCACACCAAGAGCTAAAACTCTCACTAGCTCTCTTAGCATTTGTTCCTGTGGTTGATTCCCCACTCCACCCCTGCATTTAAAAAAAAGCCCAGGCATCTATTTTCTTACTTGAAAACACAAAAGATTTCTCACCCGGTATGAACTAGTTCACATTGGTTCACACCATGAACCAGTGAAGTGTGACCATCCCTCACAGCTAGGTGAAGTCAGGAGTAAACAGGGAGCTGAGGTGTTTTCCTACCAAGAAGTTCTTGAGGTCTCCAGTCTGAGGTGAACCTCAGGTGCAAGGCTTTGTGTTATTTCCTCCTCAGAGTTAAACCTGTCTTGTGAATACCAGGTCAAACTAAAATGCATACTGATGCCTTCCCTGGAGTTGTATCATTAACACCATCAAAGCACCAGCTATGATGTCACGTGTTCCTCTGTCCTGCTGTAAACAATGGGTTTCCCCTTTGTCTAACCCTGTGGGGAATTTGAATTGGCTTATTACTGTTGGAAAACTGTATTTCCATTTATTATTTTTAAAGTATCTCTCAGTTACTTTGGGAGTGCATGTAACTACTATTAATGATCAATAACATTATTTAATCTGGCAGAAATACTGAGACAACCTGCAGCTCCCCCATTATTTGTTTTAAACCAAACCCAGTGATTGTCCCAGATCCAGGTTCAAGGTTGTCCCAGGGAGCAGTAGAAGCACCAGAAGCCTCTGGAAGCTGCAGGCAGCCACGCTGCAAGCTCTCCCTCAGTCTGCCATGGCTTCAGTGATTCTTGCTGGGAAAAGTAGGGGCAATTCCACCCCTGTGCTGGGGCAACATAGGCTGAGTTTGAGACTGGCCCACATGGTGCATATTGGTGTGAATCATGCTGCTTCTGTGACTTTCAAGGCCCTGGAACTAAACAGAGCCCTTCATTGCATTTTCCTCTAGAAACTCAGTGCAGCATCTGAACCTGAGGCTGAGGAGCTTGGACATTAATTCTGTGTCTGTTCTCAGCATCTGTCCTTAACTCAAAAGAAGGGTCTCAGACTAGGGTGGTCCTGCTGGGACAAGGCTATGTTGAGTAGGTACCTCAAGATTATCAAATCATGCTGCTATTTCAAAGAGCATGGTGAGGTCAAACTGGACCAACATAACTTGGATGCATACACACTCATCTGTATGTCTATCTATCTACAACAGATTGCTTCCTGCTTTCTTCTCCAGGTGGGTCACCAGGAAGTGTTCCATGCCAGACAAATTCATCATGGTTTTCTCACCCAAGCCTCAGTAAATGGGTTGTGATTTGTGTCATTCAGCCACCCCAGACAGGATGATATGTGGGCATTGATATATGACACAGAGGTCGTTTACCTATCAGCATAAACTCTGCAGCTGCAGAGCTCAGAAAGCACAGCCACAGCAAAGGATTGTTCTGCTTCATGTCAGAAGTGTTGACCAGCCAACCATCTTTGCAGATAGATTTGATCATCTCCTGCCTTGGGGAGGCCAAGTAAGCTCTCTGTGCACAATATCTAACCCACCTTCTTCCCCTCCTCTTTTTTGTTACTCTCCTGACAATTCCCTTCTGTCTTCACTGTATAAACTTGCCACTGTTATTAATGCCTTGCTCCTTGTTCCTTCCTGCCTTGACTTTATAAGGCAAGAACAGATGAGCAGCCCCCTTGGAAAAAAACCATACATGTTATTACTACAAGGGTAGCTGCTCCTGGGTTGTAGGCTCCCACCCTCCCATTGTGTTCCTGGGAGTGTTGGGAAGGGCAGCTAAAATCCTTAAGCTACTCATATCACAGGAGCTATAAAACCTGGGAAACTGTGTCAAGGAACCTTGACACAGGCAGAGCACCATGTTACAATAAATTTAATCTCTGGGCTCATCCTGCTTGCAGATGTCAGGACGTGTGCATTCCTATGATTTAGTGCAGGCACTGTGTGTGTAAGTCTGGTGTCAGGAGAAAGCTACATTTACCAGAAACTCTGCTAGTGTCTGGCACAGCTGGTGGCTTGCAGGAAAAAGCAGGGGTATGCATGATGTGAACTGCTGTAAGGTACATGCAGCTCCATATATCAGACTGACTATATCTGGGACGTAGCAGGAGCTGGGCATCACTGGGAGGACCCACCAGTCAGCTGCACAGGGAGCCACTGGGAGATAGGATCCACCAGCTACTGCTGCATTTTGAGTGGAACATTTTTTCTGCCTTCCTCTCAAAGACCTGTCTCATGTGCATTTAAAGCAGCATTTTGGCTTCTCTTCTACTTGTTAAGGATGTGTTGCTGTAGCTGTTTGACAAACAGCTGGGATGCACCAGGGAGCAATAGGAAAAAAGAGTGAAGTGCCACAGGAGCATCATAAATACACGTGAGTGCTCATGCTACTCACAAGGGTCTCTGCCCTTTCTGTGTGAACCAGCACGTGACAGACAGAGCCTATGTCATGCACTGGATCCTGACAAATTTCCTGGTTCGTGTTTTTCCTGAGTTTTCCCATCCTCACTCAATGATATTTAGAGAATAGCAGTTGCTCTAAGGCTCCCAAACCATTGCAGGCAGGTTGGGTGCCAGGTGTCAGGCAGGGTTTTAACCACCTAGGGCTTGAGATGAGGATAATTCCCCATGCACCTCATTGCCCAGGGAACACAATGCAGATGTCCATTCCTTAGCTTCTTTGTGCCAAGTCTGCAGAAAGATTTATTTTGGATATTTTTGTTTGCAGGTGGTTTGTTTGGTTTTGGTTTTTGGTTTGTTTTTTTTTTTTAAGATGTGATTATAATATCTACCCATTTCTTCCTGCTTGGATAAGGAAATGGGAGGCAGAATATTGCACAGTGTGACAGATTAGAAGCTGCTAAAATAGATATGGTCACAGATGTCTGATCACATTTGATGAATAATATTACCAAAACCTAGTGTTACAAAAGTGTTGAAAGGCTGAGAGCCCTGGGGCTGTTTAGCCTGGAGAAGAGAAGACTGAGAGGGGATCTTATGAATATTTACAAATATCTGCAGGGTGGGGGTCAAGTTGAAGGGGCCAGGCTCTTTTCAGTGATGCCCTGTGATAGGATGAAGGGCAATGGTCACAAACTGAAACACAAGAAGTTCCACTTCCACATGAAGAAAAACTTCTTCACTGTGAGGAGCACTGGAACAGGCTGCCCAGAGAGGTTGTGGAGTCTCCTCCTCCGCAGACTTTTAAAACCCACCTGGATCTGTTCCAGTGTGGCCTGCTCTGGCAGGAGGTTTGGACTCGCTGATCTCCAAAGGTTCCTTCCAACCCCTACATCCTTTGACCAATTCTGTGATTCTAGAAAGGATGCCTAGTGTATCATTCTAAAGAAGTGGAGGGATGTTAATGGGAAGGCAGGAGGATCCCCTTGCCAGTGCCCACCATCTTCACCAACCGGGAATGTTTGCTGCCTCTCAGCAGTGATATTAGCTCAACCCCATGGGCAGAGCATCCCCTGCTGCCAGCTCACGTAGTTTTCCTGCCTTTCTGTGAAACTACCCCGAGGTCTGTGATCAGCACTGCGCCAGCGTACATGGACACACGCACATGGGCCAGCTCCCCTCCCAGCTGAGCAATCCAGCCTCCCAGTAACTCCTGTGTGGAGGGAAAATCAACACAAATCCTAAACACCTTTGGAAATGATGACATGGTACCTCTTCACCAGCTTTATAGGTATAGAAAAATAGATTTGCTTGCATTAAAGAAATTATTAATTGTGGTTTATTCATTTGATACAGTAGTTAAAAGCTTGTAAAAATAGTTTTGTTGGTGTATTACTGGGAAGTACATACTGTTTAAGCACCAGAAAGACAGAAAGGTTTTCAGTGAAGATTCAGGCTCTTTGTTAAATATTTCAAATCCTATTTTACTCCTATGTATCTGAAAGGTGATAAAGAGAGATGATAAACTCATTAAAGTGTTCTTTTCATTTCTTTATGCTATTTCTTGTCAGGGTAGGCTGGTCATACGTTCAGATGTACTCCACAGCAGCATCCTGAAATAAAGCTGTCTGAACGTGCAACCAGATTATGCACAACCAACGCAAGCAGGAGCAGCCCTGCCTCAGGGACACAGAGCATGTATATTCACTCTCAGGCTGACTCCAGACTGCCGTCCCCTGGTTGCCTTTGATAGTCCAGGGATTTTGTAACCCTGTTACTTTAGGCTGGATAGCAACATGCCCCTGTCTACAGCAACATAAGGAAAATAAGGTTTTACTGCACTGCTAATGAAAACATAGTGAGAATGTTAAGCTAACTCATGGATATTCATGTGCCAGTGTTATTCAAGTTAGGTGTTATTCTAGGCTGAAATTATTTATTAAAACCAACCAAACAGTTAATTGTGATTGTGTATGTTTGCCCAGTTGTCATCTATTGACATGGGGAAATGGGTCAGCACAGGAAGAATCAATAACACAACAGGAATCTCAAGAGGTTTCTTTTGCTTCCAAAGCTCTCTGCATGTGGTTTTAGCTTTGAATTAAACCACTAAAGCAGTAAATTTTTACACTGTAAAAAGAATGATGGGTTAGGACATTAGACCTGCACAAGTTTGAACATTAGACCTGCACAGGATTATGCTTTTGATAGAGAAAAAGTGTAGGGCCTGGTTAATCTTTAAAGGCTTTAAGAACAGTAGATATTCAAGATTTTTTGTGTATGTGCATGTGTGTGAAACATAAACAAACAAACCCCCAGTATTTTATAATGTTAAAATAATAGCAACAAGTAGCTATAAATTAATGTATTCCTAAATCAATTGCTTAAGAGATGTGATCACAGCCAGTAACAGTTTTCTAATACTCTTATAATATCTAGATTTAATGCCAAGAAGACTCTGGTGACAGTCAGAAGTTTCTTTATATTAATCACCTCTTTTGCCATTACAGTATTTTTACATGCTTTCTGTTTCTATTTAATGTGATCTATTACAAGATAAGCCCTAAGCTGGTCAGTTTTCCCATGTAAAGTCCAGTGGCCCCAGTAAAACTGGGGTCATAGGATTCAGCAGGCTAGTCTGCCCTGACCCATCTGAGAACCTCATTATCCATCTTTTGAAATAATTAATCTGTGGAAGTGATACACTTACATAACGTGTACTTCAGACAAATAAACCAGCTCTGCTTTTAAAGAGGAATGTTCTGCAGCTTCTGCCACCACTTAATTCTCATAATTTCCTCTTTCTCTGTAAAGTGTGAACTAGAAAAAATATGATGAGCAAAAAATAGTGATGACTAGAAAAGATGGAAGAGAAATGATGAAAAGGCAGATGAAAGCAGGGAATAATGCTACCTTGAAATAAAAAAGGTGGCTAAAATATATTATATTTACATTATATATATAAAATATATTATATATATTCCAGTAGTGCTCATTTATCAACAATCCTCACATTGCATTACAGAATTTTCCATTTCACCAGAACCACTTGCTATCTCTTTATGTGAAAAGGGGATCTAGAACCATGC
>VWZY01002911.1:0-38421 GCA_013399075.1 Chloroceryle aenea
ATTCACACCCACAAACTCTCAACACACTCCTCATCTGCCCCTAGAGAGAAGTCAATACATCTTAGTTGCACTCTCAGGTAAAGAGAAACTCCACCACCTCGCCTTGCTGTCCTGTCTTTCCTAGAAAGGACATAGCCATCCATGAGCATATTCCAGTCACATGAGCTGTCCCACCATTGGTCTGTAATTGCCACAGGATCATAAACGCATGACTGCCCACAAATTTCTAACTCGTCTTATTTATTCCCCACGCTGCATGCATTGGTGTACAGACATTTCAGAGAGTAAGCTGAGCATGCTGATTTCACCCTAGGGGGGTGGGAGGCCTTCTGGTCTTTGTGAATACTAGAACACTGCCCCACTGTTGCAAGCCCAGCTACAACCCCATCCCCCTTAGAATATAGTTTAAAGCCCTATGAATGAGACCCGCTGGCTCCATCCTCCTAACATGCACCCTTTATATATTTATAAACATTAATGAAGTCACCCCTCAGTGACTAAAGAGACCCAGCTCCTTCAGCCTTTCCTTATAAGGGACACTTAAAATGCACACTTGAAGTCCAGAAGGTCAATCACATCTTGGGCTTCATCAAAAGTAGCATGGACAGCAGTCTGAGGGAGGTGGTTCTGCTCCTTTACTCTGCTCTGGTGAGACCTCACCTGGAGTACTATGTCCAGCTCTGCAGCTCTCAACACAAGAAGGACATGAAACTGATGGTCCAGAGGAGAGCCACAGAAAATGATGAGAGGGCTGGAACATCTCTACTACAAAGACAGGCTGAGACAGTTGGGGTTATTCAACCTGGAGAAGAGAAGGCTCCAGGAAGACCTTATAATAGCAGACTAACAATACCTGAAGGGGGCCTACAAGAAAGCTGGGGAGGGAAATTTACAAGGGCTTGTAACAATAGGATGACGAGCAATGGTGTTAAACTAGAGAAGGGTAGATTTAGATTGGACATTAGGAAGAAGTTCTTCACTATGAGGGTGGTGGAACACTGGAACAGGTTACCCAAGGAGGTGGTGGAGGCCCCATCCCTGGAGGCCTTCAAAGTCAAGCTTGATGGAACTCTGAGCAAACTGATCTAGTTAAAAATCCCCTTTGGATGAGGGAATTGAGCGTTCTGGATGAAGGGGTCTAATTCACCCTCAGTAAATTTGCAGACAATATCAAATTGCATAGGAGTGTCAACCTGCTTGAAGGTATGAAGGGTCTACAGATGGACCTGGACAGGTTGGATCAATAGACCAAGGCTAATTTTATGAGATTCAACAGGGCCAAGTGCTGAGTCCTGCACTTCGGTCACAACAATCCTAAGCAGTGCTACAGGCTTGGGAAGAGTGGCTGGAAAGCTTCCTGGCAGAAAAGGANATGATTCTGTGATGCTATGATTCTAAGATGTCCCTGCTCACTGAAGGGGTGATTGGACTAGATGACCTTCAAAGGTCCCTTCCAACCCAAACCATTCTATGATCCTATGATTCTGTTCTATATGCAATATGGTTATATGAAATGTCTGACTGTAAAAAAAAAAAAAAAAACAACAAAAAACAAACACATATAATATATTAAATTATTTAAATGGTTTTGTGTGACCAGAATGCTAAAATGTTACCCTTTTAAAAACAGCAATGGCAAAATAGCTCAAAATTTATGTGCTTGATTCTGACCTCACTTCCCATTATACAAAATACAAAGAAACTACTGCTATTGTCTGTGGTCTATTCCCCATTATGTGGAACTAAAATTTTCACAGCTTTCTGCCTGAGCAGGATTTGGAGATCTGCAACCTGCATGTAGAATGAAAACATCAACTACTACTTTATACTTTCAGCTTCTACTATCACCTCATTTATCCCCTTTTGGTGGTAGGGAATATGTAAAGTTCTACAAAAATCACACTGGAAAATGTCAGTCAAGATTCTTTTGTGTCTGACAGAAAAGATGTTTAACTGTGAATCACACATCATTCAACTGTTGACTGTATGCCATTGTGGAATTAAGATTTGTCCTACTGTGCATACTAGTATAGTAATTCTGCATGGCTCAGGAGATGAACCACAGGTTTGGGACTTCAGTTTAGGATTGTATTGTCATATCTATTAATGTCTTACTCTACATGAAAGAAATAACTTAGTTCTTTCCTCACACCTGTTTTGTCTCTTGGTTTTGTATATTGGGTCGATTTACATGACAAAAGCTACATCTAAACCCTGGCCAGAGCCTGGATAAGGTGTGGGCTGGCACCTTTCCTCTCTTGTATCCGACCCCTGCTTGCTGTGGGGAGGAACCCCGGCCAAACATGCAGGGAGGAAGCTGTTTAGTGCTCCAGTCAATATCCTTGTACTGGCGGCTGAAAGTCTGGGGTTTTGGGACACGCTGCAGATCACATCTGTCTGTAGTTTAGATTGTCGAGATGATACTCTCGGGGTTTTGTTTGTACTGTACTGCAGATAGCTAACAGGCACTTCATTAACTGATGGTATTTCTGTCACAAATTCTCCAGCTCATGGGGAGGAGGTGCAAGACCACTCACCAGACTGGGTTATCAAGGGTTTTCCTGAAGACTGAAACAGTATCAGTGCTGTCTTTTTATTTTGTAGCCGCAATTATTTGTTACTTGGTCCGTTTCACTCTGTGAAGTAGATTAGAGATATTTTTTTGCTGTAAATCAAGTACTATTTGTCACAATTTATGTGAAAAGTTGGATGAATTTCTATGCCACTTTCAGTCAATGACAATTTTCTAAAACAGTTTTTGGTTTATATTCTCACAAAACATGAAAGAATAGCCATAAATTTAACTGATGATAGCTTGATAAGGGACCATTAAGTACACAATGTAATTTTATATGAAGTGTGTGTGTGTGCGCGCATGTGTGTTTATGTTCTTTAATAACATCTATGAAATAATTTCTAGGTGCAGCTAAATTCGTTAATCACTTATTTTAGAACATATTTTACAAAAAGCATTAGTGATGAGTTGTTAACAAGCAATGCCAAAGCTAGTTATTATAAATAATTTTGTAATGTAGTGATCATTAAAAGCAAACACGTGAACGATTATTATATGAATTCACTTGGTAATATACCATACTTTAAAGTATAATAAACTTATTAAATAATAAAGAATCTGTTGTACAAATGGATATTATAAAGAGACAGTCTGAAAATGGAACATAAAGACAGATGTGATGGAGTAATCAAACACTATTGGTCTAAGTAGTTTAGGCAACATAAAACAAGAACAGAGGAAAATATGAGAGAACAGCATGAATGCTTTGTCTTAAGTTAATATTAAAATCTTTTCATTGTCAACTGCCTGAAGAAATTATATAAACCCACTATTTACCTAGTTGTACATGCTACCATGCTACTTTGGAGCCATCTTGTTTTGAAGTTACCATGCAGATTTCCGTAGACTTGTTCTGTAAATAAAGATTCTAGATAATGGCTCTAAAGCATGGCTTTAAAAGCTGCACTTAATTTTATTGGTTGAATGACTTTGAAGTCCAACTTTTTATGAAGGATTTTTTCAAATCCAGGCTGTTAATTTACTATGCGCTGACCAGTAATATGAAAGAACTCTGTTTTGGAAGTTCAGTGGTTCTTAATCATGAGCAAGATTTGAATAACCCAGGCATGCACAACAGACTTCCTGATACCTCCTTGCCTCTTTCTTCTCATGAACTGAGCTCTTCCCTCCAACTGCTATGTTGCCTGCAAGGGTTTGCCTTTATCTTAAGTCTTTTGAGTCATCTGACAACTGAAAGGTTCAGAATACAGAACTTGACAAATTCAGAGTATGATTTAATATTACAAAACACATCCTAAACAATATTGCAAAATTTAAGAAAAATATTGTCCAATATTTATGTCAGAGCTAAGGGGATCTATATTCCATTGTTTTGGTTTACCCCCAGCATAGCAATTAAGAACAACTCCCATTCCCCCCTCTCCATTAGAAATCCAGAGACAATTTCTGATCGTACATTATCGTAGAATGGTAGGAGTTGGAAGGGACCTCTGGATATCATTGAGTACAACCAGTTCTTGAGTAAAAAGCCTTAGCACATATTAGTGATGCACAAATATTAGTAACTAACCTTCTGGCCACGGACTGTGGGGGAATCATCTCAGAAATATATATCTGAACAATCCCAGGTTATAAATCATAAAGCAGCAAACTTCTTTTACTGGAACAATTAATTGCTGTGGATTCTGCAAGGACACAACAAATTTCTCTAGGCACTTAATTCAGCTGAAAATCAAATACATTTGAAATGCCACTAAGACACATTCTCACAAAGTGCAACACTTACTTTCTAAATTGTAGTCTGATACTAACAAAGGTCTGGATTCTTATTCAACTATATGCATCTAGTATAAAGTGGTCATCTAATTTTCATGTGCAGTTAAAAGAAAGAGAAGCAAAGGCCTAAAAACCATGGAATTACTATCCCTCTGAAAATGCTCATCTCTCCACAATGTCTATATAGGTTGCTTAGATGAAGCACACTACTTCTGGATACCTAAATTGTTTAGATGAACAACCTTCTCCCTTCTTTCCTCTTTTTCATTGTTCAGGTACATCATGAAAATCAAAATCCGTACAAATGGATTGGTGGAATAGGACTTTTCAAAGAAAATAATGTTGTCCCTAAAAGTAAAGTTCCAAAATGAGATGTGATACCACAATTCCAGCCTCAGACAAGCACTGCTTATAGGAAGGCAATGGGATTATGCTATCTACCATGTTGCTTTCTCTCTGCAATATTTTAACTTTTAAGAAAGGTTAGTCCTTGGATCCTACATCTGAGAATTTCCATATCCTAATTGTTTTCTGACTCAGAAGGACTGTAACAAATGTGAGAGATTCAAACACGACAGCTATGAATGCTATGTCATAATTTCGCTAGATAGATGTTAAAGTAGTTTTTAAAGGATTCCCCCTAGACAAACACATGCACATTTATGAGTTTTTCATTTCTTCACTTCTCTTCCCTATACCTCTGCCTCTAAGCAATCACCAAAGAAAAGACTGAGGAATAAACCTTTTTCTCATGTATTAAGTTTCTTTATATTTTTTTTAAACAATTACATGAATTATTCATTACCACTCTTTCTTTGTTCCTATTAATACCAGCTTCCAGAGCTCTGTTTGTTTGGGATTTTTCATCCAGTCTTTTTTGTGTTTTGCTCATTTTCATTGATAAGATGTTATTTAGTTTGCAAATTGAAATGCCTGCAACTAAGCCATTAATTCTAGAAAAGCTCTGATAAAGTTTTTCAGAACAGTGGAAATCTCAGACCATCTTTCACCTCTCTGAAAATGGTTGTAATGCTTAACCATTTCAACATGCATTGCATAGAGACCTACAGCTTATTAGCCAACAAGAATCTATCAATATATGCTCCAAGTATGGGCTAGGTCTAGAAATACTCAAAGATACAAAAAAATCCACATGTAGCCTTTAAAGCAAGGCCACAAGAGCCAGGATTCTTTCACCTGGGTGAGTGTCATAATCTCCAAGCTACAAAGTCACCATCTCCCTTTCTATCTCTTGGTGGGGATGTAAGAGGGGATGCTAAATCATCATGAATTTTTTTTTTACAAAGATGTGTATGCCTTTTCTCACTCTCAATTGCAGATCCCACACCGCATACTAAAGATTAGGTCAGGCTCCATTTTTTAAATATCTCAAATAGCACAGACAGCAAGTCCTACACCCCATGCTCTCAATGGCTGTCCTAAACATTAAGATCTCACACAGAGGGAGACTGGGGGATGCTGTTCTCTTTTTCTCACCTTTCGAAGAATGGAACAGTCCCACCATGACTTTTAAAAGGAAGATTGTAAGTACCTTCCTCCAAGGTGCAACATATTTAATAACAGATTCTAGTGTGATGCTTTTTTTCTCATTATGGCTAAACAGAGCATGAAACTAGTGAATTCAGATACAGCTCTATGTAATTTCATTGGTTCAGGACACAGACACATATGTCAGGGATGTAGGAGAGCTGAAAGACCCTCTCTGTCTCACAGAAAAGACAAACATTCTTAGAGCACGAGGACTAGAAAAGCTGTAACAGGGAGGACCATATCCATCAGAACCAGAAGTCATTAACTGCAGTCCAAAAGGGACTGACACTGTCATTGTCATTAGAGAAATAGTTTTAGCAGGAGATGATGCTTACAGTAGATTTCTGGTTGTTAGGGTTAAAAGTGATCCTACAGAAGAGCATGCAATTTTCCAAGCTGCTGGTCTCCAAACCCAGCTGTGCATGTCCAAAGGCTTGCCTCATTAACACACTAAATAAGTAAAACCTTCATTCAGTCACCACATTTTCTTAGAAGAGTGGTTTAAAGGGAACACAAACTCCCACTGTGGTGTCAGGAGAGATGAGATAGTTGCTGGCTTCCTGTTGGTGTCATCTGGTCATAAACAAAGACGTGACTCCCAAGCTCTGGCAACCAGACCCTGGGAGCACTCTCAGGGAGATGATCTGTGATTTCAAAGCCTGCAGCATTTGTAAAATAAACAGAACTACTGTACAACCTCACTGGGCAGTTGTATCCTTAACTTCCTTGCATATTTCCCAAGTTTCAGAGTACTATCTTATGGTTGTTGTCCATCACAAAAAGTTTTTTGCTGACCAGTTAACCAGGGGGAAGATTTAACCCTAACCCTTCCCGACGCATGAGGTCCATGAGTTGGGGCCTGTCCCACATTCAGCTAGGAGCAGGCATCAGGAAGGCACCAGGACAGCCCCAATCCCAGCCATCAGACACCTCCCTGGGGATAGGGTGAGCCAAAGCTAGGCCAGGCTATGGGCCCATATATGTGCTCAGCTCAGCAGGGACCATGTCTGAGCTGGGCTGCATTCTGGGGACCTGGAGAACAGCCCTGATGTGGCATCACTGAGTCAGGGTCTGGCAGCCTTGGGAGCTGAAGGCTCATGATATAGATAAATCCTGAAACAGCTGAGCCTTTTATGTGCAGCTTCAATTCAAAATGTTCCACAGATGCAAAAAGTACTTTACTTGTGCTACGTCAAGTGAAGTAGCCAAATCCTAGTAAGACAAGCCCTTTGAAAATTTGTCTCGAATCACAGAATCACCAGCACCTCTATGTCCTTCTTGTAGAGAGGGTCCCAAAACTGAATCCAGTATCCAAGGTGTGGTGTCATCATTGCTGGGTATAGGGAGATGATCACTTCTCTAGTCTTGCTGGACACACTAATACAAGCCAGGATGCTGTTGGTCTTCTTACCCCCCTAGGCACACTGCTGACTCATATTCATCCAGTTGTCAACCAACACTCCCAGGTCCTTTTTCACCTGACAGCTTTCCATCCACTCTTCCCCAAGCCTGTAGTGTTGCTTGGTGTTGTTGTGACCCAAGTGCCCGACCCAGAAGTGTGCCATGTTGAACCTCATATCTTTGGCCTTGGCTTATCAATCCAGCCTGTCCAGATCTTTCTGCAGAGCCTCACTACCTTCAAGCAGATCACCACATCTGCCTATATTGGTTTTGTATGCAAACTTACTGAGAGTGACCTTGGTTCCTCATCCAAATCACTGATAAATATATTAAACAGAACAGGCCCCAAAACTGAGGCTCAGGGAACACCACTCGTGACTAGCTGCCAACTGGATTTAACTCCATTCACCACCACATTTGACAAAGCAGTAAAAATATCATCATGTATGTCCTGCTGTCTTCTCCCTGTGTTTTCTTTCTTGATCTCAGTCCAGATGGAAGAAACTATGAGAGTAGTGAACACATGATAATCAAAATTTTCTTTTTTTGCTTCTTGTTATCATAGTGTAGGGAAGAACAGTTGGGATTTTGAAGCTTGCAGATTTCCAGGTCTGAAAGAGGTAAGAGTGTTTCACAGCATCAAAATGACTTACTAGCTATCATGTCTATGGAGAGGAAAATAGTTGTTATCCATCAGTTAGATATCACAGAACAAAGTGGTTGGAAACTTAAGAAAGCCTATATAGTGATAAGAAAAAATATATTACCACTGAGTATAGTAGGTCCCAGTTCTGCAGGTGATTTAGGAGTATTTAAGGTTTAAGCATGTTCAAAAGAAATGTTAAAAGTGTATAAGGAGTACAGTCCATCTCTCTGAATATGAAAATGGAAGCCAAATATTTAGGATTAACATTCAGACAACTGACATTTAGCTATTAGGAAATTATTTTTCAGAATGCAGTAGTGTCTGAATTTCCCTTATTTGTCAAAGTTTTCTAAAACTAGGCACTTAGAGAAGTCATTAATTTGGTGCATCTTCAATAGTTTATTTTCCAGTGGTGCTTAGTTCCCTGCCATCAGAGCAGTGGCTGCTCAGTGTTAAACACAGGCCTTGGGTCATTGCAACCAGTTTGAATTACCCTACACAGTGCTTACATTAGACAGCTAAAGAAACCTTAGAGATTAGGTAGTAGAGTGTTCAGAGCCACCATTAATTAGGCAGACAGTTTGCATAAACATGGTCCTGTACAGCCTTTTGAGATGTCCTCTGTTATCCTACCAAGTTTCCAGATACTGTTCCAGGACAGCACAGGCTTTCTGTAGTTCTTCTGTTTTACCTGTAAATCCCATGTGGCTGTCTAAGATACTCTCAAGACATCTGTTTAGGGAACTAAATTCAGCCTTCGATATCATGAGCAAAATCTTCATCAGTCCTTGAAACTCTTCTGGCTGTGAGATGAAGAACGAGCCATTTTCACACAGCTATGAGTTCTGCTAATAATTAAAAAAAAAAAAAAGCTGAAAAGGCACTATCAGGATGTTACAACTGCTTTAGATGATTCTCAGTCCAGACATTAATACTGGAAACAAGATGGGCCTCTTAATAGAACACATTTCACTTTCTTGTAACTAAATAAAATGGTAAGATACAGCAGGCTAACGTCCACTGCCAGAAGCTCTCTGCCTGCTGGTTGTGGTGCTACTACAGAGATCATCTTCAGTAGCCATGTAGTATAAGCTACTTTAGAAATTCTAGTACCCTAGCTGATTTCCTGCCTAGGTGACCTATTCATAACATTTACTCAGAAAGCCGTGTGCTAAATGCTTAATGATTGGCACAAAAATTTGTTTGTGTAGTTGTACTGTTATGGTTCATCACACATAGGAATAGTGTAAGTCAAGCTCTCACTGCTTCAGTTTCAGCACATCAAAATTCCTCAAAATTTGGTTGTTGCACTGCAGGGAGGATTTGAAAACAGAACCACTAGATTAGTGATGCAGTAAATATATTACTTGCACTTCTAAAGCACTGACTTCTTAGAGGCCTCCTAGCAAAACCTAAAATGAATAATGTGTAGAATGTGCTAATCTTCAGAATGAACCATGAGTGGTAATTTATGTACCTCATAAACAGCTAGCGAGCTGTTGTTTTACAAGCACTATTTTGAGGTGTCGGTATCTCATAGAGATGGGCAAATTTGCAACCTTTCACTCATCCAGCAATCTGCAGTTCTTAGTCATGCAAGGTTTAGGAGTTCGAATTAGAAGGTGTCATTTAAACCAGGCAATTGTTAGGAAAAGCGGTGCAGTATGCAATTAGCAATAACAGTACTGCAAGCAAGCCCCAAGCAGAAGCAACTTGCAAGAACAGAACAGGATACCTCACCTTATATCAGAAATAAAGTACCGGCAAGCACAAACCACAGTGACATCAGGTTTGTGATAAAGGTCAGCATCCCTATTTTTTGGTCCACCATCTCAGATAGTCTTGAGAGATATAGGGAATTGTATCATCACATCATAGCTGGCACTAGCAGTCATCTTTGGTAGTCTTGAAACAACCTGGAGAATGTATGACCTTTTATCAAATGTTATTGTTTTTCATATTAGCTGAGGTATGTTCATTACAGAGCCTGCATGTTTAACATTGTCAGATTATTTTTTAAGGGATATGAGAGGTTTTTCTTAGCTGTTGGCCATGTAATGAGAATTACACTTCTGTGTGAGGCAACAGAGACCAGCAACAGTTCAAGGATAGTCACATCATCTGAAGAGTATTAGGCACCCTACAGTAAATTATGCTATACCACTCACAGATGGTGACACCATATTTGCTTTTGTTAGATAGTAGTTCAGTGTCTCTTCAGACTCTCACTTTTGTCTTCTGCTGGACCAAAGCACTGAATTGGAGACTGTCCAGTCAAACCCAAATAAAGAAGTTCTCAAGTTCTGAAATTTTCATGTGTTTTTCAGTCAAAAGAAACTCTGCGTAAGTATATTTCTGCCTGTATGTGTGTGGTTTTGTATTACTATGTTGCGTGTAGCAATGCCCAGATAGACACACACATATGTCTATCTCATTAAAGACTGTTTTTTAAAAGTTGTGAAAAATACACTTTATCAGGCTTTATACTTCATTTTAGTATAAACTAAATAAGAGAAAACACTGATTGTGTGTGCTGTTCCTGTTCATTGGCTCATTGATGGGTGGGAGCACATCTACTGTTTCTATTCAGAGTTGTTCATGAACTATGTGGTTTAACCCACACAGGACATGGACAGGAAAAGCAGAAAAGAGTGCTGACTCACTGAGTAAAGATTCCATTTTCTTTTTAAGTCTGGAGTAACTGAATTCTCATCAAAGTGAGAAATTGACAGCATGAGATAAAATTACTGAAAGCACAAACCAGTCTCCAGTTTTTCAGTTCAACTTTCTGTGTCACCTCATGCCTCCAGCCCTCCCATTTTTCTGATTTTCCACCTCTCCCATGTGGGAAGCTTCTTCCTGATGCGTTGTGCAGTGGTTTAATGAAGTAGACAGATGACTACTCAGGCCAAACCTTTTAGATACCTTTCACATATCCTCTATGTTCACCATGGTCTTCAAACCCAGACATTTCTACACTACCCACAATCCTAGTGTCATCTATCCATCAAAAGGAAGACTGTGGCATCAAGATAGTCTTATCACAGACCTTCCTTGGACCTCCATCTCCAGCACATGTGAGACTGCCATGTAGAGGCTTTTAATGGAAGGATGATTCTGAGTCTCAAGGGTTGTGGAACCAGGAAGATGCCACAAAGTATGTCACAACTGGGAACATGCATCTCACCAGTACTCCATTTAGATGGGACTCTAGGTAGCGTGCGTGTCTTCTCCCTGGCTCCCATGATGCCATAAATGAAAACAGATACTACCTGACATGTGGGACCAAGAAAGATTCTCCCTGTAGTGTCTCAAATGAAGGCATGTGAAAATCATTCATAATGAAAGTGAAGCAACTAAGCAAGTCTCACCCACAGATCAGCAGATGCTATGGATTTGAGTATGTGAAGAGAACAAAGTCACTAAAAATTTGCTTAGCTTATGTTCACACTTGAAAGGAGATGGACAATTCCAGCAAGAATTATTGCTCTCCCATGCAAGAGTTTTATAGAAATTATCCTTGAATGTTCAATGCATTAGTCCTGCTACATAAAGGGGTCCCTTGGGAAAATCTGTGATATCTGGAATTTTGCAAAGAACATTAAATAAGAAAGAAAAAAATATGCAAATAAATGTTTTATTAGATGATCTGGTTCCAACACCTAAATTATTATTATTACTTAATTTGTGCAAAGTTGTCACAAAAGTCCAGGCAAAGTATAAATAACTTGGTAGTGCAGATAAAAACCTGTTTTGATGCTGAAAACATCAGTTCCAGTTTACACTTTCAGAAAATCTCACCTTCTCTTCGGGCCTGGACTGGTTGCTTTTTTAGGAGCACACAGTATCCCAGTCCTTCTCCAGACAGATTCTCTCAATGTAGATTGAAGGCTACACTGCTCAACAGGTGAGGCAGGCTCTACCTCTGCTTTAACTCTTCAGTGTATATTTACAATGTGTTTAACCTCATCCTTTAAAAATATTAAAATGATAACATTTATCCCATCCCAAACAGCAGGCTCCCTATCTTCTGTTCTGGAATGCAAATTGCTTTTGCTCTTTTCTTTCAGGTCACCCAGTTCAGGCCCTGAAACAACAAAGACAGATTTTTTGTCATAAATCAATGCATAGCTTTATTACCCAGTACAGTGTCTCTGGGGCACAGCAGTTGAGTAAGAGCATATGTCTTTTATGAACTGCAAAAAAGTCCACTGTGCCACCAAGCAAAACCAACTCCATTATTTTGGGGTGATATTCACATGAATTTTGGTCTAAGATAAATACATTGGAAGCATTCCATTTCTGTTCTTAATCTGTTTGAAGGTTATCTCCTAGACAACTTGTGAACTTCTTGTATGGACTTCACTAGTGTGAGCCTCATATCTGGCTAAACAACTTCTACAGAGCAACTGCTTTGTGGTCAGGGCAGTTATATTTCTGTCAGGTTCTCTTTCTGTCTTTGAAAGATGATTCTCTTTCACTTCTGCATTGAGACATTTGCTAAAATCAGAAAGATGGACATGTAGTAACAGTTATAGAATCATAGGATCACTGAATACCAGGTTGGAAGGGACCTCAAGGATCAGCTAGTCCAACCTTTTAAGGTAAAAATAAATAAATTAAGAATTAAATAAACTATATATATCATTTAAATGAGATGGTCCAGCCCCTGTCAACTTAGTCTTATAACTGTCCAATGTAGAGGAATCCACCATTTCCCCTGGGAGATTATTCCAATGTCTAATTGATCTCATGGTGAAAAATTTTCTTCTAGAATCCAATCAGAATGTCCCCAGGAGTAACTTGTACCCATTACCCTTTACCTTTTCAATGTGACTCCTTGTAAAAAGGGAGTTTCTGTCTTCCTGGTAGCCACCTCTTATGTACTGGTACAAGGTAATATGGTCTCCCCTAAGCCTTCTCTTCTCAAGACTAACAAAACCTGTTTTCTCAGCCTTTCTTCACATGAATCATCTTCCAGTCCTCTGATCATCACCGAGGCCCTTCTCTGGACCTCTTCATCCTGTGTCCATCTTTTTTGTACCAAAACTGAATGCAGTTCTCAAGGTGTGTACTCAGCTCTGAGTGGGATAATGACTTTATCTCTGCTGGTGATACCCTTGTTAACGCAACCCAGCATCCTGTTGGCTTTCTTTGCTGTTACAGCACACTGTTCACTCGTGTTGAGCTTGTTGTTCACCAAGACCCTCGTGTCCCTTTCCACAGGGCTGCTCTTCAGTCAGGTGGATCCCAGTCTGAGCTACATTCCTGAGGTTGTGTATTCCTTTTGTTTCTGTAACTATTTTTACAATGCTGCATGACAAAAACCTTTACAATATCACTGTGTAACCACCTAAAACCACTCAGACATAGGTAGAAGGGTAGGTCTGACAATATAAGAATTTGTAAAATAGTCCATAGGTCTGTTCCAAGCAAATAGCTACTTCCTGATGTTATTTCTTTGTTATAGCCTTGCTGTGAATCTTTGTCTGTGAGATAGACTAATTGTAATATAAGAGCTGGTTGAAATTTTCCATTCAAAACATTCTTTTCTAACAATCAATAGGTCACAAAGAGTGCATAAGACACTTCTCACATGAGTTTTTCTGTGCCCCGAAGAATCTGGGGAGACAGTTTCAAACCTTGCGCTTTAGCAGCGCCTGAAATCCTGGAGACATCAGCTCTAAGGCTCCACCTGATCAAATTTACCATCTTCACCTGGCTCTGCAGTTATATAAAGCACAGAAAATAGGCATGTAAGATTCTGGAAACCCCATTCTCTACCACAGCCAGGACTGTGACTGCTCAAAATGGTTTTGAAATTAAATCAATATTTTATCTTTTCTTTTTCTATCTTTTGCAGTTGTCATTCCAAAAAGCCAAAATGGCTGGGAAAAGTTACTTAGGAATCTAAAGATAAATAGCAATTTTAAAATTTTCCTTTAAAAAAACCAAACAACAAAACTGAACAACGTTCTCAAATGAAAAAAAATTGGGTTTAAATGGCAGTATCTCTCAACTAAGTATTTCAGTTATGGGTGGAGCTATTCACGAAGGCTAAATAGCAGACCTTTCTGTTACATTCCGTAACTTTAAAAAGTCTATGTTATATGACACTTCTGTTGTGCAAAGCCCAGCCCTGCTACACAGTCTCTTAGAGTCCAGGTATTTTGGGTTGAATTCTTCAGGGGAAGGACACAGTTGTGTAGTTTAAATCAACAGGACTCTTCATACGCAGTAAGTAAAATACTTACATAATTTTCATATAATTAAGTTCAGAATATTGTATTACCAAGCCCTTCAAGTCACTGCTTTAAAAGTCTTCAAAGTTGATTTTATGCAAGAAAACACATCTAAAAAGAAAGCAATCAGAACCTTTTATCTGCAAATCTAATTGTTACTCCATCTTGTGTGGCAGTTAAACTAAATGGAGATCCACTGTAACATCATAAAGTAATCAATTAAATTGGACTTTCACTTTAGAACAGCAATAAATATCTGCAAAAAGTTCAATACTTTCTGATAGCTAATAAGCTCTTCCTAGAGTAAACATCAAACTCTATTAGCAAAGTAAAAGAATAGTAAGTGATTTTCTTTTAGAGCTCTTAAGGGAGCATATTGCAAAAGAAATATTTCAGAAGGAATCTAAGAAACTGAATGTTCTGGCTGTCTATGGAAGTCATGTATCAACACTGCAGAGAGGTCAGGAAGAGCTCTGTAGTTTTCAAAAGAGCTTCCAGTCTTACCACCATCATTGAGCACAGTTAGAAGAGTGAAGCCACCTCCATAATCCATAGCAATTCAGGCACCTGGAAATTATGTGAAATAAGTCACCATAAAATCATCACTGATGAAATTCTTTTAAATATATATCCCTACCAGTAACACCAAATACTTTTGTAGACTCCAAGAATCTAGAAAAAAAACCAAAACAAAACACTCAGAGACTTACTGAATCCATTGCCTTCTAGAAACTTAAATGTGACTGTAATGGTTCAGCCAAGCATTCAAGTCTGAGAAAACCCATCTAAATGACTGTGGACTCTGCTGTAATTTATCCTAATGGTATCACTACCTTAGGATCACTTTCTGATTTGCTATTCATACCTTCTGAAGTCAAAGCTGTTCCTGAGGGGAAGGAGGTATACAAGCAGTTGCTAAAGGAATGAGAATGACCTACATTAAAGTAGCCTAGAGCTCTTTCAGATGCATTGCAGCAGCCTGGTTTTGAGTGTATAACCTAAATGTCCACCAGCATCAAATTTACAGCACTAACCCAAAGTGGTCTTGCTTTCTTTTTTCTTTTGCAGTAAGTAGCTGTTGACACTACCTTTAACTATGTGCTTACAAAACAGGGCCTCAGTCTTCTGTATGTTTAATCTGTTAAAGTCCTACTTAGAGTGGTCACATTCCATCCTTATACCTTGATGATTACAGCTTCAGTCTGGATACCTTTTCTATTTGTATTTTAAACTAACATCTCTGGCATTATAGCACTAAGGCAGCTAGTCACACACAGTCATACCAGCAAATGCATACACAGAGAGTCATCATCAAACTTTACAGTAATTTGAGGCAACCTTGAAATCACGTGGAGTTTCTCCAGTAATACTCAAGTAATACAAAGTATAGCCCACATCCATTAAATCCATTAAATGATTTACCATGAGAGCTCAGGGAGATATCTTGAAGTCCACTTTGCAATTGGAGCAAAAGTGACCTGGTCTCAAAAGACTGGCAACATAGGGCTTGTCCTGCATTGAAAATCTAATGTACTAACATTCTCAGAGGCAGGGTTCCCATCTGTGTCACATCATTGAAAAAATGACTGACCCATTGTTAGTGCCATATAATTCCCTACAGAGTTGGTATTAAACTGCAGTGACTTGAGCACAAGCAGCAGTCTTACTCTTCTCGTGCCTATTTTCTAAGGAATACAGAACCAAAATGGACCATCACTGTTGCCGAGAGCTTTAGTTCAGTTATGCCTGTGGTTAACCTGCAAAACTTCTGTCTGGCTTCCTCCTATAACCTCTCTGCTTGATGGGAATCATAGCTTCCAGCTAACTTTCAGAGCCTGCATGTCACATTTCATCACATCATCTGATGCCAGGGTAAAGACAGAACATATAGAGCATCAACACTGTAAACTGTAAGCAAGTTATTGGTATGCAAGGTGTAAATCATTGCATAAAAGAGATATTATTTTTATATTACAAATCCTCCAGGTCAAAAGTGGTTCACAGATAGGGAAAAAAAAATAATAAAAAAGGGAAATGAGCTTATCTTCATTTATCTAGCCTTGTTTCCATCCATCTGGATTTTTAACATGTTTTTTGAGGGCTCTGAACTTCAAATCTTTTCCATGTTCTATTATTGATTAAATGTACCTTTAAATTTTGCCCTTCAAATTATCCTGCTGAATGTCACAGGATATTGTCCCTTTAAGCCAATATTGTGAACCAATATGCAGGGATGACTGTGCTTGACCTAGTTAGGGCTGAGCTTTCTGTTACACAAGGCAGAAAATAAAGTTGGATCATTGCATACTCTCCTGCCCACTCAAGACTAGCACTCTCTACCCTCCTCACGGATCAGTCATTGATCAGTCTCTGTATCAAAGTTGCACTTCCCTTACATAAGGGAAACTTGAGAAGAAACTGTCAAGGGTGTTGTTGCTCCTTATGAGCTTTCACCCTTATGAGGCAGCACACACATTTTTTTACATTATGTTACACAGCATCCAGTACTATGGGTCCTTCTCTACAATTGTGACTCTTTGGCCACATTAAAATATAGCATTCACTGAAGTGATGATCTTCTTAGTTTTTTTTAATATGTATTCTGGTCTTGTCCAAAGAGCTTAGCTGAGGATAAGCTTCTTTCTCCTTGGTATTAGAAAGTCATGCAATAATATAAAGTACCTACCCCTGTAAGTCAATAATCTAAATGTCCAGATTGATACAGAAGAGGTAAAAGAACCTTTGTTAATAATTTCAGGAAACATACTTCATGCACATGACTGACTTTGAATACATGAATCCACTGTCTGGGCAAGAATTACACTTGTGCAGATCTATCTGAAGATGAAAAATTCCTGATCCGGACATCCTCTGTACGCAGAACAAGAGGACAGAGATGTGTGAATGAGACTTTCAAAAGTTATGTTCAAGGTTTGTAGAAAACAAAGACACAGCAGAGCACATGTGCTCTACCATGGCTGCCCCTCCTCCACATGAATAAACTCATACTTTCTATTGAACATTGATTATTTCATGTTCATACAGACCCTTGAAAGGCACCTTTCCTCATCATACCATCAGAGAATTAAAGGAGCAAAGACATTTCTCTGTACATCACGTGACTTACTTCCATCTTGCAGAAGCTGTAACAGATCTACTAGATACCCTGGAACCTTAGTTTGGGGCTTGATGAAAACATCCACTGACATTGCTACTTCTATGTGAGTTTGTAAGCCAAGAATTGACAGCCACAATCAGTTTTCTGGAACTGATTACAGTGATCCCTTTTCAAGCACTCAGAAATGAACTTGACACTATGTTGTCAAAGCTGTTCCAAGTCTCCTGGTGTAATGTGAATTTGCCCTCCAGTTTGTTAAATGTCTTGCAGTGATTTTAGTAATGGTCAATGTAGTGGCTAATTCACCATTGCATTCTTATTTTTGCTTCAGGACATCTTTAGTCTTAATACTTAACTCTGAAAAACCTCCTTAGCTTTTTGAATGTTAAGAATCCAGAAGCAATATCTGTCAGCATGCAGGAGATATATGTGCTCTTTTCTCTCTACACAGCTCCAGAGGACATATTCTCATGATATCCCGTGTATTGAGTCCCCACAAATGTTAGAAAATTGTATCACTACATTTAAATCAGGTGATGACAATGAATTGTTACCCTGCCTTCCAAAACCACTGTTTCTTCTAATGCTGGCAATACCCACCTATCAAGTGATACTTGACATTGCAGATATTGCAGTTCTGTTTTCTAGTGGAGAATAATTCTTTAGTACAGATTCAGGGTATACCCTTAACACAAATAGTTTTATTATTTCTGGCACAGAGAAGGACAAAAATCAAATGGGCTGATCTCTCTTAAGAGATCTCAGAACAACTTCATTACCAATTTCACAGCCAACCTTGAAAACAAATCAACAGTCTCCAGGTGACCAAGACTAAAGATTTCCTCACAGCCTGAGAAGAAAGGGAAATCACTTCATTAAAGTAACCCTTGGGAAAGTTATTTTCATTTGACGAAGAAACACAAAATTTTATTCAAACTTGCAACGTGACAAGTTACCCTCAGAAAGTTTGCAGATGGCACAAAGCTGAGTTGATAAGCCTGTGTGAACATTATGAATTTCAATAAGGTCAAGTGCAAGGTCCTGCACAAGGATCCAGGTAATCCTCAGTATCACTACAGACTGGGGATGATGTGATTTAGAGCAGCCCTATCGAGAAGGACTTGGGAATACTGATGATTTAAAAAACTGGACATGAGCCAGCAATGTGCTCTTGCAGCCCAGAAGGTCATCTATATCCTGGACACTTTCAAAAGAAGTGTGGCCAGCTGGTCAAGGGAGGTGATTCTCACCCTCTACCTCACTCTGGTGAGACCTCACCTGGAGTACTGTGTCCAGCTCTGGAGTCCTCATCAGAAGACATACATGGACTTGTTGGAGTGGGTCCAGAGGAGGGCCACAAAGATGATCAGAGGCCTGGAACACCTCTCTTGTGAAGAAAGGCTGAGAAAGTTGGGTTTCTAAGACTGGAGAAGAAAAGGCTCTAGGGAGACCTTATTGTGACCTNACTTGAAGAGAACCTATGAGAAAGATAGGGACATTTTTTCTAGGGCGGCCTGTTGTGATAAGACAAGGAGTAATGGTTTTAAACTAAAAGAGGGAAGATTTAGACTAGATATAAGGAAGAAATTGTTTTAAAATAAGTGTGGTGAAATATTGGCACAGGTTGCCCAGAGAGGTGGTGTATGCCCTAGTCCTGGAAACATTCAAGGTCTGGTTGGACTGGGCTCAGTGCAACCTAATCTAGTTGAAGATGTCCCTGCTCACTGCAGGGAGATTGTACTAGATGAACTTTAAATGTCCCTTCCAACCCAAAGCATTCTGTCACTTTATGATTCTAAGCTGGCAGTTGAACTAGATGGTTATTGTAGGTTCTTTCCAATTGAACCATTCTACTCTATTCAAAATTTTAATATCCCTGTTTTCCTTCCTTGCTACTCCACCTGAGCCCTACAAACTGGGAATTGACTCACAGCCTGCTATCACTGAATAACATAATTCCCTATCATTATGGACCTGGTGAGTCTGGCTTTATAATCATAAACTGAACGTGGCTTAGAATCGGATTGAGCACTCACACCTGATCCATGCTGTTACATGGCTGGCACACTCCTATGTGTAGTCGTCACCCGAGGCCAGTTTGCATTCCAACTCACTACACAGAGATTGGTTCAGGATTCAGCATGAACCAAGGACAATCCCCAGTATGGAAAATTCTTATTTTGCTTGGAAAGAGGATTTAAATGATTGAAAGTTATTCCATGCCATTTTTCATCCACCCCAGAAAGTAATCCCTAAGTCATTATGATATTACAGACACAGCATAGTAAGCTCGTGATTCAAATGGTCTTACCCAAGCCTAGACGGAAGCAGTTCCCTGGTAGTCATTACTTCTATTGATACCCCAATATTTATTTCCACTTTCAGTCCCAATCTCAAATGGTACATTGTTTAGACTAAACTATTCTTTTCACCTAACCAGAAAATACTCAGAGTAGCTCTTTTCTTGTGTTGTGGCTCTGACTCCGAAATACTGTTGGGTTTCCATAAGAATCACTCAGTTGCTTTGAAATAAAATTAGATAGAGTTTATCTTAGAAGTAAAAGGTCATATTGTGAAATCAAGATGAATCTCCTACTTTTTCTTATCTAATCAAACAAAGGTTTTGAAAGACCAAATTCACATGAGTGATGAACAGTATCTCCAAATTAAGGAACGACTTTATTAAAAAGTTTGTGACACTCATACTTCTAGAAGCACAAGATGGACAAATAGACCCTGGACTGCCTCTCAGATCCATGGCAATGAGTGACAATTCTTTACTTCATCTTCATATAACACAAATTCAGTGGTCTCAGAATTATAAGACTTGACTTCCTCAGTTCTAAATACCAAATCCAAATATCAAATGGGACGCATAAAGATGTGCAAGATATGTATGAACACAATGATCAAGAGACTAATGATGTGATTTTATCTAGAGTGGGATCTCACCTACTCATCATGTCTAGAAGTTGTACAACCAGTATATACAGTTTGTTTTGGCTGCTCAATATTTAATGGAAAGAGATAGGTGTCTACAAATGGTGTTTAATTGTGTCCATTTTAGATTCTTACTTTGGAGAAGATACAAATTGCATCCTGGAGATGGTTGTCCATCTCAAACTAGCCTAACTTTTAAATAGCAAAGATAGGCGAAACTCTTCTCTTAAACTATCCTTGAAATTCCATCTGCTTTCCATAAGCATCTTTTTTTTTTTTTTTATCAAAGAACAACAGTTTAACAAGCAGTACATTGTTTTGTTTCAACCTACCAGTGTTTCTTCTTGCTCTGTAAAGTGTCCAGTATGTACCTCCACTATGTCCAGGTGTCCTTCTGTCTGCAACAATCCACTAAATTACCCTCTCCTAGTAGCCTACTCACCTCAGCTGTGAGTCCATGTGCTGCACAAAGGCTAGGCAGCTGGGATATAAAGGACTCATTATGCTTATCTGGTTTGTTTTCCTTCTCCCTCATGTTCTCTCCACTTGTTGTCTAACTCGTATGTGTAATTTTATGCTTTAACTGTGAAATTAGTCTAATTCTTAACTACATGTGATATAACAGATAGCATAACAGTGCTCAAATCCTCGGAGCAATGTTGACATAATTTGGATATAAACAATTTTAAACCATAGATTTACAATAAAGGGTAAAATAAAATAATCATGGATTAATCACTGCTTCCATTAGCATTCATTAAGCTATGAATCAGAACAGCATTAAGTATTTTAACATGGATACTCAACATAATTTTCTGTCTGTTTCTGGTGAAAAGTTAAATGTTCAGAAAGAAATCTTGTCAATTTTCCAAAGAAATTTGACTATTAGATGTTACCTACAGGGACAGTTTGCCCAGAATTGCTCTCAAACAATTTATGGCTAATTTCCTATATGTCTGCTCTTACTAAGGGAGAAATGCTATGGGATTTTTTGCAAATGAGCTTTATCCACTATGTATAAAGCATATTTAAAGCACAGTGTTTGCATTCTGGGGTAAACATGTCCAATCAGCTATCCTCCACACCACTGACAATTGATGCTCAATTTCCTTCCATTTAACAGACTATCAAATTCGATTTTATAGCAATATATCAATCTTCTTTTAAAAGCTAGCATCAGCTCTTGAAAGTCTATCCAAATTTCTGGTATGTTGAACTGGGACTTGACTCATTTTTCCCTGACACACATGTGGCACAAGCCTTAATCTTTTCAACATTTCACTGCTGAGAATGCAAGAGCTATTCTTGTTTCTTTGTGTTCCACATACCTGTTTGTGACCAAACATTTGCAAAACATTTAGGAAAATTCATTAACAAAAATGTAAAATCTATTTACCACTTCTTACACTGAACCAGATTTAAAAAAAAAAAAAAAAGCTTAATAGCTTGTTTCCTGATAGAAATAAATTGTTTTCTTGCAGCAATCAGAATTCTACATGGAGTCTGATTCCAGTAAATAGGTGTTGGTTAGAGAAAAAGCTTGAAAATCAAGACATTCCAGGTTATTGGGATTTCTCATGTCTCTTCATTATCCTTAACATGTCATGTCCTCAATTTACAGAATGCTAAACTAAAGACTGCAATGAAAATTTATTTCATAAAATCCAATAATTCTTCAGTTTGTGTTATTTTTATTGAACACGTTCAATTTCTTAAATAAGAGCACTACATAAAGTGCACAGTATATTTGCTGTAAGACCCCAGGACTGCAAGACATATCTGGTAAAAATAAGTCAAGTCAGAATAAATGTAGGTCTGTAAACATAGATTCTGAGCATTTAAGATTGCCAGTGTTGGAGCAGACTGGTGAAGAGCTAGCTCTGTTTCAGATGCCAAGGATTTTGGACTGCTAGAAATACCATTTAACTAAAGGTACACACCTCCCAGTTTGAAGCTGCATTAGCTAACATGTGAAGGGGCATTTTTGGTGCAGTGGGAAGTACTTTACTCCTGCAGGTCACCACCTGCACGTGGAGCATTCTTAGATATAAACATTCCCACAGAACATGGGAACAACTTGTTTATGAGAAGAAACAGTGCATCCATTTTTCTCAGCCCAGAAATACAGAAGTTCAGAGGTTGATATAAGCATTCCGCAGCAGGAATAAACTGTGACCTGCCTTTTACAACTTCTTTTTTTTTTTTTTTTAAGTGTTTTAAGGGAAAGATAGCTCAAAGAGCCAGTGATGAACTGTGAAGCATTTCTACTGTAGGACAATGGTTTTAATATGACCTAGTCATACGGTCTAAAATTCTCTACCATTAAAGGCAGCACAGTGGTCTATATAAAATAGCTTTATGGAATTAAGCAGTTTCACATCACAAAAAATAGGCACTACTGTTACTGGAACTAACTGAACCCCTTTGTTTGTAATGCCAGAAGTGAGATCAAAAAAGGAGAGAGCAAACATTAAATCAATTCATTTCCTAAGCAGTCAATCTGCATTGGGACTGAGTAGCAAATGCCTTCACTGGGCTGCCTTGGCAAAGGAATGGGTCATGAAATATTCCCACCCTCTAAACACTTCTGCAAATATGTTCTACTATGCATTTTTCACAGTGTAGAAATAGCACGTTGTTGCTGCTGTTGAATACCTGGAATACAGATTACATCAAACAGGAATCAGGAATGAGGTTAACTGATGGGCTAGCAAAGTGTTTAAAAACCCTCACCATTACTCATGTAGTATTTCTTCCAAGGCATGACTGGCTACATATACTTTTGAGCAAGAGCTTGCATGGTTATCTTTAACAGCACCATCTGGTGATTTCAAGCACTGTTACAGATTTTGCTTGAATGAACTAGGCATGTCAAAAAATATCACTGTAGCACCTGAAGGTTGTGTGAAGGTTTCATCTTTTGAGTAGGATCAATTATATAGCTTTACAGTATCTAACAGTAATGTGCCCTAGTTAAGAGCAAGTGCACACATTTTTTGGAAATGCTATAGCCTGTTCTATAAAAATCTGCCTCTGGATGATCCTGAGGAAACATAAATAGGGTGTGCGCAGCTGCTACTGTTTTGAAACTCTTCTGTTACACTTTGAGACACATGATTTGTAAGTATCTGTTTCTACATTTGAAACCTTGTGTAATAAGCATAGTTTCTTTATGAGATGTGATATCCTGTTTGGATTTTTTCGATTTTATGTCAGAAAGAATACATTTCAAGTTTATGGCACTGAAAAAAAAAAAAAAAAAAAAAAAATAAAAGAATAGTGCCTTACAGACATAGAAGAAATGTTATTTTTCAAAGCCAATCATTTACGTATAACTAAGAAATGTCAATATTAAGTAAGAATAATTAAAAGGAATGACGTGGGGAGGGAACAGTGTACAACAAGAAGTATTGATTAATATTTCAGTGACTGAAATTAATATTTACTTTTACTTCAGTTAGCACCATACGACATATCTACTCAGCAAATAAAAATAAGTCTAAGGAAGCCAGGAAAAGATACTGCAATCAAAAGGTTTTATCAGTTACTTTATTGCCACCTTCTTATGCTACAATTCTGAGCTTCATGGATTAGGGCCCACATATCTCCCTGTGGATTCTGACCCCACAGCCAGGGGGAGAACATGCTGGAGGGGTTTCCACACAGCAGGTGTCGCCTTTATTTTTGCTGCACTCTGGAATGCCTTGGCCTCTGATCTGGGACATTCTGCTTTTTCTTCCAGCTTTTAAGCTTAGCTTAAAGAAATAGTCCTTTTATCTAAATATTTTTATATAATGTGTTGTTAGCATTTAAGATATATTTTATATCAGGGATTAGCATGCCTTGGTGGAAAGGTGTCCTGCAAATAAAATTAATAAAAACATATTTTTGTTTAGCACATAGAACTGATATGACTGCCCTGAATATGATATTGTCTGTGGATATCAGATATTCTCAAAAGCTCCATCCCAGGGCATTTTTAAGCATTAATATCCAATGTAACATGCGGAGTGCATAAATGACTCTGATTCAAAGGATTTTGCTTGCAATTTTTTGAAGCCAGAGGTTGAGATGAGCCTCTTCAGATGCATTACTGCTAAGAATACTGATTGCAAAATAATATTGGACTTGCAAAAGCCTAGCTTTACATTTCATACTAACTTATATTTCCAATTTAAAATGTGATTCAAGATCTATGTTGAAAAATAATCTGCGAATGTGTAAAGTCCTGTATGCCCAGTCTATAACTACAGCAGTAAAGTAGAAGGAACTGCTCATTTGCTTGGTTTCTTTTTACAGAACCATTTCGACATTCTCTGTCATGTGGTGTTTTTTTCCAAAAAAGAATAAAAATTGTACACTTGGTGAGGAGCAGAAAATCCCCTATGGGGTACGTTGATCTCTCCAAAATGCAAATAGGAAGTGAAAATAGATTCAATTTTCTTTGAAGTGTTAATGGCTGAATGTAAACCACACCAACAACATAAGTCTCATTGTAAATATTCATGAATGACACCCAAGTAATACAGGAAGAGAGGAAAAAAAAAAAGTCTGAGCCAACCCAGTAGTAACTGAAGTACAAAATGCTATTAGAATCATTATTTTCCTATCTTCCTGGAGAACTTTGCCTTAGAAAAAGACAACTGTACAAGATTAGACCTTAAATGCGTCTCTGCAAAAGATATGACTGTTTAACATGCCACCAATGCAAAGCAGAGGATCTGCATGCTGGTGAGGGACAGCTATCCTGGGAGTATGAGTTCTACCTGCAGTTACCTCTGCAGTCAAGTGAGTGGCCCAGCCACAATGACTAGGCTTTCACAACTGGATCATATCAGTAATATTTACTAGTTCCACTATGGCAAGATCTGAATGTTGAGATCCAGGCCATTAGCTTATGATTTCACAAAGAAGACACCAGGCCTTGTGTCAGATGTCTTCCTGATGGAGAGATTTAAAGTCCAGGTAGCTGAGTCACCTCAGCTGAAGCTGAAGTTGCGTGTCTAAAACTATGACTGTTGGAAATCATCCCCAAACTGCACAAGATGAAGTCAAAAAGCGATCATCAGAAGATATAGCCACTGTCTACATAAAAAGATGTGCTTGCACGAGCTGGTAATCAGAGCATGGCTAACACAGGCAATCAGTTTCAATGTGCATGATGCACGCAGCAAGGCCTCTGCACCTCTGCAATTCAAGGTAGCAGCAACAACCTGCCCAAGATTCAAAGCTGATAATTTAGCCCGTTTCCTTTCTGAGGACTCTGCCATCTCTGTCATGCTGCCTTTACTATCTAAACTATTCAGACATGTAGGAGTGCAATAAAAAGAGGAATTAACTGTTAAAGGAAAAGAATATGGTTTGATTTCTCTTGTGATAATGTTTTATCATCTTAGTTAAAATTTCAGTTTAAAAATTTATTTCACATGCCTCATTCCAAAAAACAAACAAACAAAAGAAACCAAACTCAAAGCTACAACGATCCAGTCAAGCACAATAAAATCTGAACTAAAGATGCTGATTTTGCAAACAACACCATGCTAGTGTTAACTTTAGCAAGATTTTGCAAGCAGGTGTGAAAATTAATCAATATAGACAGGGAAAAAATCCAAGAATGCTGAAAGATTGGTATGTACAATTTGTATAATATTTAAAACACCCCCAAAAAAAAGTAAATAAATTAAAAAAGAAAGATGGATAGAAGTTCTTTAAAATAACTGGATGGCATTACATCATAATATTATTACATCATAATATAAGCACGTATATAAGCACACAAATGTTAAAATGTTTCAGCTGCATCTGGACACTATTTATCTTTCACAAATAGTGCCTTGAACATAAATACAGATCAAGTTTTCTCAAAATTAGATCAGATTTGGATTGAATAAGTATTAACAGTTGCAACTGCAAACAGTTTTCTCACAAGGCTGTAGTTACTTAACTGTAAAAAGGCATGTCATTGTTCCCACTACCCTATCAGTTAGGGCTAATGGAGATTTATGGAAGAATGGCTTTCCTTGCTTTTTTATTCACAAATTGTCTACATGTCCCTGGCCACAGAGGGTGAGCAAAGTGAGGGTGCTCTCAGTATCTTTGGTTGATGTTGCTTTACATTATTCCATTGCTAAACTTCCAGTGGCATGAGAATAGGTTCCCAGATTATTCACATGACTCACAAGTGTCTACATGATTAGGTCAGAGATATCTTTGTCTTTCTCAGAGCTGGAGTATGCCATGTTCAAGTAGCAGATGCTGTTGTCTGATCATTAGGCCACTCATTTAGGTTCAGTCCCCTATCCAAAATCAGACAATCATTTCTGAGCATACTTCTCAGATATTTTATAGAGCCAGCAGCCTGGCAGTACTTTGAAGAATAAATCCCTCCATCCTCCTTCAGCTGGTCTTTATTCCTATTGAGCAAATGAGCAGCCACCAGTAAAATTCAGCCCAGTCCTCCCCTCCACACCTACATCTCAGTGTTACCTTCAAACATGCCACTGGATGTCTTCTATCCCAACAGCCCAAGCACTAAATATGCAGGAACAGGGGAAAGCAGTAGCAGCTTCTAGCAGCTTTGCAAGTGTATTCTTCATTTCTTCTGCATTTCTTGCATGGAAACAGAGCATTTAGTTTCAGCTTGAATATAGTGTTCTGTGGCAAAGCAAATGCAATATGTTGAGGGGGCTTAGGTGAGAATCCCAAACACATTTACATTTGGATCCTCCAGACAGAATTGCCTGTCCCAACCTCCATTTTGGCAGCCAAAGAAACAAACAACAACAAAAATAATAAATCAGCTATGCCTAAAACTCAAATTGTGATGTTTAAAATTGTCAGAGCAATAGCTAAAGTTGATGTTCAGTTGAGCAATGCACGTACAGTAACATAGAACTCTTAGTCTAACTTTGCTTGAGAAATTTTTGTGACTTGCAATATTAATCCTAATTATAGGACTAAAATGCTGTCATAAAAAAAATTTAAATACTGTTCTAATGACTAATAAATATAATGAAGAACAAGTACAAAGTAAGATGGATCCAGTTAAATTACTCTTCAGTGTCCAATATCTATGGCATGTTTAATGATTAGACTTCTGTCCATCTATAAATAATTATAATTATTTGCATTTATTACTATCAAACCCATTAATTTCGTTAATTACTACAAACTCTAGTTAACATATTTTCAGTTTGCAGTAATAAGTCATTTCTTAATTTCTAATTATCACCATGTCCTTTAAGTCTCTTATTCCTGATGCCATTCAGGTTTGATAAAGTGTCAGAAATAAGCCTTCCAAAGTTTCTTAGCAATACATTTTCCTTTATTTAAACAATACATTTTTGTCAGTACATGATTATGTCACTATATATTATCTGGAAAGATGTTGCAGCCTGTAGTTTTCAGTGGGGATTGGCCCATTCAATGACACTCTCACACCCTGATAGCCCTCTTTGTCTTCTACTTAATGGCACGAAGTCCCAGTGAAAGTCACCCTGAGGGCTGCTGCAGTTTTGAAATCACAGATGTTGAGTCTAACTGTAACAGGTTCCCATTAGTGCAATTCTATTGATTTCATTGTAATTACTCTTCTTTTATGGAAGCATTATAAATAGATTGTGACTTTGAAAAATAAGAGATGTATAAATCACATTAGCTCAAAAGCATTTGAAGAAAGCAATATGACCAGAACTAGTCAGAAACTCTCCAGCAGAATATTTTTAAGCCAAGGAATATTGTTTCATGATTAAAATATTCTGTGAAGGCCTTTCAATACATCATGGAACTCAGTTTCCCTGAGGAGCTAGCCTAACAGGCAGGTTTCCAACCTATGCAGCTTCTGGCCAGCTCACCTACTCTCTCAGCAGTGTACATGAGGGGCTGGTAGACAAGTGAGATAGTGAGAATCCTGTATTTCATTTCCTTAGGTCTCAAGTACTCTAAAGTCTGTCTTTTGCGCAATCGTTTAGGTTTCTATAGCTTCCAGGTTCCTAACTAACAGGGGTGCAAGAGTCTGGTTTTCAGACTTGTTGGTCCTCATCAGCCTGAGTTCCCAAGCTACAAATATTTATGACTCCAGCTCATCGTAATAAGAAGTCACCAGCCATGGTCTGGGTCAGACTATTAGAAAGATCACCCTTATAAAACCTAGGTTTGCTTTAGTTGGAAATATAATCATCCCTGTCCTTAATTTCTTCACAAAACTGATTTGCTTTTTGCCACATAACTTTAATTGAGGTTGCCATTGTGCATCAGGCTTTTATGAGCAGTGAATTGTAACATTTGTTTTTTCCTTTTGCGCTCAATCATTTTCACACATCACAACTCTCAGTCTGGACAGCTCAGAAGTCTTTCACATTTTGTGTGAATTTATAGTTCAGGTCACTATGTATCCACAGGAAAGTTCAGACCGTGGTGATACACTCTTCAGAACCTTCAGTCTTTCAATGTTCTTTTTCACCTCACAGAGAGCTTCTAAAGCAATCTCCCTTTCTAACTTGATTGTGTTTTATATCTAGTAGATACAGCAGAAGAAAAGGGAGCAATTCAAGGTATTTTCACAGACTGCAAATACCAGCCCTATAAAAAGATGGGAGATTGCTTAACTTCCGATTCTATTCATGATACAAATAAAGTCCAAAGATCAAAACCATTTATTCGTCTCCCCTGAAAATGTCCTGAGCTCTTGTATTTGCTGCTCACTGCTTGCCTTTTCAGTAAGTTAAAAGATCTCTTAAGACACAGAAAGGGAATGGAAATTTCCTTGTACCTATCAGAATAAATGTTTCTTTTAAAAAGAGAGGAGCTAGTTCTGACTGAAGTTAGAGAGAAGCATGCATATGCATGTTAGATTAAAGGAACCATTCATGAATCATACATTCTTACTCAAATGTTATCCCTGCAGTGCTACCAAAGTCAGTGTTGGCTCATGTTACCAAGTACACAAGTACTGGCCTTGAAACATAGACCTGCCCAAGGGTTAGTTTAATTGACACAGCCAGCTTTTTAAAAAAAATTGTGCTGGCAGATTTGCAAGCTTGATATGTTGTAACAATGCGTCCACTTGTAGTCTTTCTCTATGCCCTGTCTCACAAGACCTTTACTGATCAGCCAGTTTACCCTGTTATCCTCTGAGAAACTTGGGCTGGGTGCCACAGACTCCCTGTGTGATCTTGGCAAGTCATTTGGGGTCAGAATTTTATTCACACTTAATTTGAAAGTTGTTCCCTTGGTTTTAGTGGGATGACTCAAGGGGTGAATTATTGCACAGGGAGAGTGAAGTTGTGAAACTTTAGCCCTTTGGATATTTTTCTAAGGACCAGCTCAAGAACTCTGTATTTGCACCTGGATACATGAATGAATAGTCCTTTTGATCCTGAATAAATTTAGGAAATACCACTTCTGATAAAAAGCTGTTGCAAGAGACATCCACAAAGTGAATCTTCTTGCATTAGTCATTCCAAGGAGCAGCTTGTAAACTTTGAGGTTGGTACGTATTATGATGCCAATTATTTTACTGAAGGATTTGGGTCTTCAAATTCTTTAAGTAACACTGAGTTCTCCCTTACAACATCAAGGACAATTCTGAAAGACCCGTCCTACTTGTAGGCATAGTGATGACACCTGTCCATGACACCCAAGACAGGGCAGTGGACAACCTCCCAAGGCACTATGGTGCACATATTTAGTGTTCCTACTTGTTAAATGAACTGCATCTTACAGCTGCTTAAAAGCTGGCTGCTCATCTTTGTTTCTTAAAATAAAGAAAGGCCACCCATTGCAACTGCTTTGTTCCTTGGTCTCTCCTGAGCATGTTTCTACTTGGCTTACAGAAGAAATGGACAAGATGTGGGATAGATTTCTATTTCCTTCTTTCTATTTCCCCATTTTCTTTTCACCTGCCTACCAGTCTTGTTAGCAGTTATGAACAGTTATCAGTTTATGAACAGAAGAATGCAAGCCTTTTTCCATGGTAATTAATAATTTCCAATATTCATGTTTATGAACAGCTTCCTCTTCTAAAGTGAAGGAACTCCAGACAAATTAGCACATGAGTAAATGTATTTCCTTCTCTAGGTGGCAGCTTAGAAACATGAGATTTGATAAAGATGTCAAGGATGTTTTCACAAATGTTGCAGATTATGAGGATGATAATGGAAACCTGAGGGCAAATGTGCTTTCCATCAGCTTTCTTAGAACAGTGCTTTTTCTATGTACAAAGATTTGGTGTTTAGTGTTGCAAACTTTTATATGAATCCAAATTTAGGCTATTAATTTTGGCCACTCATAACTAGAGCCTAGACCTATACAAGAAATGTGAAAGGATCTGTAAGCACCTCTTACATGTTTCTGCATTTATTTACTTTTCTTTCTCCAGTCCTGAACTTCTTTGATCATTACTGCATTGGAAAATTGCTCGACATGAGACATTTTGTAAGATTTGCTCTCATAAGTTCAAAAATAGAAAGAATTTCTTACCTGGGTCAGCGAAATGTTTCTAAGAGGTGGTACCTAAGGCTGTCTGACTAAACCAAAGTCAAAGATATGTAAAACAAGGTAAGATTCAGCAGTAAAAACAAAAGCCCTACACAGAAAATCTTTACACTTTCTTCATAACCTGTGCAACAAAACAGGACAGGTATCTTATGTAACTAGCTCTTAATTTTTACTTTTTTTTAAGAAGAAAGGAAATGGAAAACCAAGGTAAAAATTTACTATGTCATTCATGCTCATTGATACTCATTTTATATTTGCTCAGACTTTTTCCCGTACCACTGAAAAGTGGATTTTGGCAACAGAGTGGCTGGTTCAGACACATTCTTTACAGATAGATCTTTGGTTTCTAAAATCTGTTATTCTCAAACCATAAACATCTGTGTAAGTGCCTGTGAGGCATAAAGACTGCATAAATTACAAAATACCAAGCTTTGGTTTCTCAGCTTCTATGATCTACAGAAAAATATTACCATTGTTTTGTTTCCTTATATTTTCCCTTCGTAAACCAGCATCCTAACCTATTTACAGCTGTTCATCATCTGTTACCTCTGGAACAATGCATTTCTCTACTTCATTTTGGGTTACAATTAATTCATCTCTGATTATATATGTCTTACTGTACTTCAGCTACAGATCTAGCAACTCCACCAGGTTGCCAGTAGGTAAGTGACTCTGTAGAGTCTCATGTCACAGTCCTGCCTCCCTCCGCTCCACCTGCATCTCATGCACCAACAGATCAGGTATCAGTGACTCCCTCCAGATTTGTGTGAATGTCCCATGCCTGGAGTGCAGAAATTTGAGAGGTCCACATCTGGAGCACAGCATCTTGAATACACTGAAAAATATTTCCTTTGAGATAAACTCAAACTGATCAATGACAAACAGACCTAGATCAAGGCATTCACACTCCCCTGCAGAACTAATACAGAGAATTATTATAACTGGTAAGGATAAAGTCATGTAGAGAACAGTATGGGTTTTTCACTATTGATTTAAGATTGATAAAATCAAAAGGTAGTTCCAAAAGATTATTGAATTTATTATAAAGGAGCAATTTTTGAAGGCCACTAAGGAAAAAGCAGGACTGCGTCATGACAGGCTTCTTAGGAAAAATATTATGAAGTGCTCAGCAGAAACAGGGTAGGCAAAGCTCCTATAAGCATGAGGATTACTTTTTTTTGCCTGTGTTTTCCTTTCTGAATGCTTAGCCTTACCTGAAAAAATGCTGTCTTTTTTTAGAAATACTGTGCTACCTACTCAGGTCCCTGTAAAGGAGTTCAAAATGAGAAGTTAAATTACAAATTATTTTAAAGTTGTAAATTAAAAGTAACTGCAATTTGATTATATTTTCTTAATATTTCTATGTCAAAAGAACTGTGTGGGGGGGGTGTTTTATCTCTGTATACCTTTCTAAGAGGACTATGGTTTAGGCTAAATAAAAGGTGTTGAACACAGGGCACTTACAGATTTTGATGAATAATACTGAAAAATCTACACTCTCCCCATAGGTAAGTCAAATACTCTAAATCAAACTAAATCTTCTTTTCAGAATAAAGGGGATTTTATTTTTTTTTTTCATTTTGTTGCAGAACTTTTGGATATAAATATGTATGGGATCATTCCTAAATTCAGAGCCAAACCTAAACCTTCTGTGGTTCACCCAACCCTGTGTTTCCATAAATAAATAGGCTGTAAGTATGGAAATTCAAAAGGCAGATGAAAACAGGAGAAACAAAGCAAATTTACAATATAGTGATATGTCACTGTAAAATTTTGCTGACACCATTAAAAGCACAAAAAGGAGAGGGTGCATTAGATACTGAAATGATAAGGAAATGCTTTGCATACTTTCCTGAAGTTATATATAACTCTATTTTCTAACATCTCAGATGTCTCTATTTTCTTCTGTTATCTTATTTTTGTGTTTTTGCTAGAGCTAATAAGGCACTTTTCATAGAATCATAGAATGGTAAGGGTTGGAAGAGGCCTCTGGAGATCATTGAGTCCAACCCCCAAAGCAAAGGTCACAGTTCCTGACTTCCCGGGGCTGTAAATGGGCTGCCAGGGGTAGGTGAGGGGGCCAACAAGAAAATTCAGGGCTAGCAATTTTTCCTGGGGCAGCAATGCCTAGATGTTTTCAATTTTTAGTGTCTGCTCTTTGCTAGACCAAATAAGGCACTTTTTTGAGATCATCTTCAGGAGGTTTTCTGAGATTAATTTTGAATGCAGCATAAATATTTTCTTTTCAGTTTTTGAACAGAAGAATGTAAGTCTTTTTCCATGGAAATAATTGCCAAACAACCTTTGTTACTAGATCTGCTTAGAAAAATGAACCAAATATAAAATATTTCATCCAACAAGGTATTTATTTACAAGGCATTTATTCAGACAATAAAGTAATTTAAGGATTTTAGATGTGTCTCCTTTTGCACAAACAGGAAACAAATGGTGCGTTGAAGAAAACAGTTGCTCAGCTCCTTAAAACAGCATTGAACATCTCCTCCCATGTTTGACATACGTCCTGGACTTAAATCAACAGAGAGCAAAGTCTTCTTTTAAGTTATTGAAGAAGATACAAATTAAGTGCTAATAGGAAAATTAAACTTTCAATTGGAAACAAACAAACAAAAAAACAAACAAACCAAAAACCTAAAGACAGAGGTACTAATTTGTTTTTTTTAACTCCAGCCTGTTTCATGCAATAATTCATTGCCATGGCTTGAATTTGCCACATACTTGCACATTTTTTCCCAGAATACTAAACAGAACTCATACCATAAGTGCTGGCTGTAAATGGTAACTGAAGGAAACAAATAGAGATATAAGCAGATGGGGATTATTCAGAAGCAGCCCTGTGTCGGTGGAATAAGTTAACATCCACAGAATGCCACTGACTGCTTATCATGGCGTCATCTCAAAAGTTCATCAAATTTTACAGCAGAGCTGATGAAGGGGATGCTGCTGTACCTGCTGTACCCCACATAAAAGAAATTATCAAAATCCAAGCCAGACTAACCTCATTTTGACTGAGACAGATTAGGGAGTTTACACTGGACAGATCTTTCTGTAAGCATGCAAAGGTATTAGCCTCCTAAAGAAAGTCAAGACCTTTTGAGTCAAGGACTCAAAAGCAATGTCTGCAAGCATGGAGGCAGAAACATTTATCTGCAGTCTAAAACACATTCTTCAGACCTTGTCTTCCTAAAACCTGCAGATGATATTCCAGGGGGGGAGGACAAGCAGAGTAGAAATTGTCTCAGGGAAGTAGACCTGATAGGCAATGTGAATATTCCACATACTTTTTTTAAAGCTGTGATTGTGTTGGTAGATAACATTATAATGTTAAGTAGATGCTTTGACTTGATAATCTTAGAGGTCTTTTCTAACCTTAATGATAATGTGATTCTGTGATTTTACTTCACAGGAATATCTGAGGATTCCTGATATGTTTGGAACTATTTTGATATACTGACTATAAACAGTTCTCCATTTCCTCAATCCTTAGTTCCTGGTCACTTGTTTTACAACTGTCACAAAACACAATTCTAAATCCGTGGCACAAATTGCTTTGATATAATTACAAGTGCTAGTCTGGTTTTTTTAACCAGCTAATGGCTCCCCAAATTTATATCATTTGGAAGTCTGCTTTTAGTCAGTCACATATGGATCAATAGCTTTGCTCTCTTGCTTTTCTTTTCCCCCCAAATACTGTATTTCTTATATAATTATTTTTTCTTTAGAGTCATGTTCCAGACTCAGACAGGATCCTTTTCAGTTCTTCTTTGTCTTATTTTTTTATACAGCACAAAACAATCAAAAGGTTGATTTTTAGACATGAAACTTGTAAACTATTTTTCTGTCCATAGAATAGAAAAGAGAGCAGGCAAAAATAAAAAAATAGTTAGAAAGGAAAATATTAGAGATTAAATATAACACAGCATAATCTAAGGGTCTGTCTACCCAGAGAAGTTATATTCTTTTAATTATAATGCTATAGATAAAGCAACTCAGCTCCTTCATTTCCAGCTGAGTGGATTTCCCTAATGCTCATTCCAGCTGTGATATCAGATTAGCAATGGGCAATTCTTTTAGGATCACAAATGACATAAGTTAAAGATGGGGAACAATAGTAACAAGGAAAAATACCAACTCTTCCCAGTGCTGTTAAGGCTTAGAGCAGAGGACTGTTTCAGCAGACCCATACCAAAGATTTTCATCACTGTAAAAAGAAATTAGTTAGGTCAGCCTAAGGAGGAAGGAAAAGGCCTGGCTGGATCAGGACTGATCCTGACACGGGAAGAAATAACAGAGTAAAAAGGGACAAAGGTTGTACAAAGACCAAGGGAAATGACCTTGAGAGCAAAGTAGTCAGCTCCCTGCTGCTATGAAGGAGATGATTTGGATAAAAAAAGGGAAACAAAGAGACTGATGCTTTCTGTAGAGCCGGCCCTCCAGCCACACCAGCACATGCCTTCAGTAACAGCCTATACCAGGGTTTAGGTATAGGCAAAGCCGGAAGCAAAGCCTGAGCTTTTTTACAGCTCTTGACAACCTTCTAGACAACTGCCTGCTCTGCCTATATGCAGACACCTAATAATTTCTTTGCATCTCAAGAGAATCCAATTTGCACATGAAATCTTCCTCTAATGTGGGAGATACCTATGTATCTTTTTGAGGATACTACTTAAATGTCTTGTTTCTAGACGAACAAAGTTTTGGGGGAATTAGAGGGGCTTTGAGTCACTTCCAGAACCTTTGCTCTGGAAAGTCAGAAAATGGCTTCCTTCCCTGGCCTCTTCTTTACTGCCCTTATTTTTCCCAACCCTTACACTGTCATAAGGTTGGACAAGATCCATTGGAAATATAAATGAGGTCAGGAGCAAAGTCTCTCAGCCAAGTGTAGCACGTCAATTTTGATGTTTTACAGGACATTAGCTTGAAGCTTTGTCTCTTCAGCCCCAAATTTGCAGAGATTCAATATGCAGCACTTTCAAAAGATCCCATATAATTCAAGGGCACTATTAGTCAGCATTTAGTTATGGACAAAATTGTAGTAAGCGAAGAATTTTAGCTGGCCACGAGAGTACGGACATCATCAGTTTTATGTCCCAGAAACCCTTTAGGAGCATATTTTTAGCCTGTCTGAGCTTCTGTATCATCCCTGAAAGGCATCGTGTTATGAAGTAGATAGCAAGAAAAAAGCACATGTTGCTGACATGCAAGGGCCCAGAGCTGTTATTAAAAGAAGTAAATCCTCCTCAATCTCCCTCAGCCATTTCTTCCTCTCTCCTTTACATAAGGATGTGAACTCAAGACAGATCATTGCAAAAATACATACTGTTGAATTGTCAAGGCTGAAGGCTGAGGCAGAGCAGACTAAGGTTACATCTACAGGGAAAAAATTAAATGGTATTAGAGTGAAATCTCTGACCCAGATGACAACCAACAAAATCTGGCCATATCCTCAAAAGACAAAACAAGGTGTCATATCCAAACTGCCTGTTGGGAATTGGGCTTGGCCATGCTACCTCCCAGGCTATGAATGGGAATTGTCTGGGAGACTATTAATTGTCCCCTGCTGAAAGCATATCAAATATCCTGCTAATAGCGTAAAAGGCTATTAAATTTCAGTGCCTGTGCTTGGACCCTGACACTGCTTAATATATTAAAATTACCATAAACTGAGTGGCCATTACAGAGATAATTCTAAATCATTCTAGGGAAGAAATTGCAGTCAATCTAATCACAAATGCCACATGGACAGCTGCATCTTTCTTGCCTCTGAATCAGGCTTCCCAGCTGGACTTCATCTCCCATACTGTCCTGTAGCAAAGGAGTGAGAAGGGGATGCTGTGATGACCCATGGGAAGTGCCGTCGTCCAGCATGGCAAGCACAAAGCCTTGACACAGATGTATGAGGTACCCAAAGTACACGACACAGCTAAAATAAAGCTCATTAATTACTGCTACACATTACTTTAATCAATAAAAGCAGCATTATTCTCTAGATATATTCTGTCTGCAAAAAGCTTAATTTGCCATTAAAAATATTTTGACAGAAGATTTCCTGTTTGTTTCAATGTGTCAGAGTAACTGACTGCCACAGGGCAGAATAACATTGCCTAAAGCCTTTCTCCCTGTGGCATCCATTCTACATGCAAGGCAGATGAACATTTGCTTTTCACTCTCTCACATTTTCTGCCACATTTCCTTCAAAGCTTTATATTCCTGACAGTTTTAATTGGTTATATTTTAATCCTTATCTGCTACTGTGCAAGAAATTTTGCTAGTTCACCTGGTAGTAAGAAGAATGATTACACAAGACATAAACTGAGCAAGTTTCAAATGAGGTACCTATCAAAATATTCTTCCTGCCTCACAATATACACACTAGCTGCTAGTGCTGTCATTTCACCAAAGCAGTTAGACCCATGTCTCCAGCCATCCTTAAGTACTTGTTTAGAATGGAGCCAGGCCCAGCTTTACTGAATATAGATAAGCATCAGTGATACCAAAAGGACTGTGGTTAGTGAGTCACAGAGGAGTCTCTTTTCAATAAAGTGATTTCAAAAAAAAGGTAATAGAACAATGTAAGTTCAGCATGTGCTCTATTGTTTCGGTGAATTGAGTCTCTCAGGTACTGTTCAACTGTTCCTGTTCCCAGTAAAATGTCCTGGTCAACATACACTGAATCAGTGGAGCTATGAACATGAGAAATACCTCTCTTTTCTTGAAGCAAACTTAAAGACACTAAAAGGAAATAGAAAAAGAAGTACACACTCTGCCCTACTGAAATCAGGAAGAATCTTAGTCTTGATTTCAATAAGTCTAGAGGAAAAGTCCTAGAAATTTAATCAGAAAACCAAAAGCTGAATGGTCATGAGTTATAAAAAGTTCAGAAAAAAAAGAGGAAGAAAACAGATGGAGGAAAGTCTCATCAGTATTAAAGAATTAATCTAATCTGGCAACAATTTGTACAGACTTCCGAAAAGGAGAGTTGGATGATGGAATGCAATTAAGTCAGAATGGAGTCCAGTGGTTCATAAGGCTTCAACAGACCATATCAAAACCCACTGTTTCTGAAATCTTTAACTTCTGCCTAGAGCAAAGATGCTTAGTGCCTTATACTGCTTATTTTGTAAAATACATTTCAAGAAAGAACAGATTAGCAATACAAAAAATATAACCTTCTGTTTAACTTAAACAACAATTTATCTGTCATATCATTTAAATTCTGAAACTGCTTGGACTAAAATGTATAAAAGTGAAGCTACTCTGGATTTTGACAGATGTTTCCCTTGAAAGACAATGGTCTGAAATGGCCAGAGCAAAATTGCCTGTCTCCACTCTGCCTGCTTCTAAGTAAACCAACCTGCAAGTTTAGAAAGAGGAGCAGACAAACTCTGGTTCCATACTGCAGGTAGGATCAAGACAGATGAGGCAATCATGAGAGGTGAGTAATTCATAGAATCAGAGACTAAGAGAATCATTAGGGTTGGAAAGGACCTCTGGGATCATCAAGTCCAACCTTCATCCTAACATCAGTCTATCCATTAGACCATAGCCTCACGTGCTATGTCTACTTGTTTTTTAAACACCTCCAGAGATAATGACTCTACTACCTCACTGGGCAGCTTGTTCCAGTGCCTAACCCCTCAGTGAAGAATTTCTTCCTAATATCCAATCTAAACCTCCCCTGACGCAACTTGAGGCC
>VWZY01002911.1:39141-110075 GCA_013399075.1 Chloroceryle aenea
ATGCCTTACTGAAGTCCAGGTAGACAACATCCACCGCTCTTCCCTCATCCACTGGGCAGATCACCTGATCATAGAAGGAGATCAGGTTCGTTAAACAGGACTTGCCCTTCATGAACCCATGTTGGCTGGTCCTGATCCCCCTTTTGTCCTGCACTTGCCACTTGATCACCCCCAAGACAAACTGTTCCATAATCTTCCCTGGAAACAAGGTCAAGCTGACAGGACTGTAGTTCCCCAGATCCTCCCTCCTGCCCTTCTTGTAGAAGGGTGTCACACTGGCAAGTCTCCTGTCATCCAGAACTTTCCCAGTTGACCAGGATTGCTGATAAATGATGGAGAGAGATACATTGGCAAGCTCCTCCACCAGCTCCCTCATCATCCTCAGGTGGATCCCATCTGGCCCCACAGACTTATGGGTGTCCAGTTGGTTTAGCAGGTCATTCATTACTATTTCCTGGATTATGAGGGGATTATTCTTATCTCCATCCCTATCTTTCAGCTCAGGGGACGGAGTATCTTGAGGATAACTGGTCTGACTATTAAAAACTGAGGTAAAAAGAAGGCATTAAGCACCTCAGCCTTTTCCTCATCCTTGGCAACAATGTTTCCCCTTTATTGATCACATGTTGACCCCAGGGCAGTGAAGGAGACCATGACAGCAGCAACAAGAGTCATGAAGGTGTCAGGAAGATGGTGCCACACTCATATGTGATAGCACTGAAGATCCCACATCCCTGTGTCACCTGATAAAATATGATTTTTTTCACTTGGAGTTCCTGGTCCTTTGCAGGTTTGGGGTTATTGCAGTTTTGAGAAACAGCAGAGGGAACAACAAGACCAGAAGAGGAGGAGATGCTCCATGGCAGAGAAGATAATCCCAAAAGGAACTGTGACTCATGAAGGACCCATGACAAAGTTAAAAGAAAGAGTGAGAAAGAGAGAAGAGCAGAGAGAAACTGCTATGTTGTGACCATAAACTCCCCATGATGAACAAAGGGACTGAGTGTTAACTGTGGGGATAAAAAGCAAGGAGGAGACAGGAAGGAGTGAAGCTGAGCCTGGGAACTGTGGAGGAAGGAAGTTTCCTTAAGTGTGTAAACATTTTGTTTCTTTTTGGTTTTCTTTCCCAATACACTAATCAGTACTCAAATATTTATATTAATTAGCAGTAAATCAACTTAAATTCCCTAAAGTTGAGTCTGTTTTTCCTGCATTAGTAACTGGTGACTTCCCTGACTTTATTTCAATCCTTGAGTCTTCTCGATCTCTCATCCTTACTATTTCTTCCCTTCAGTATCACTGGGGGTGGGTGTAGTGAGCAAGTAGATGTGTGGGTGCTTGGCCAACCCACTACAGAGGCATTATCCATCAAGATGACAAAATTCAATTTTGTCTACACTCTGTAGAAGCCTAAGATTGGTTCAATATAATGTTCAATTACTGTATCTCCCGTGTGGTACTGAGGTATTTGGTGATTCAGGTCTTTTTTATAGAAGAAGTGCTTTCAAATTAATATATTTCAGAAGGAGAAATTGAAAACTCTTCATATTTTGATGGTTTTGGAGAGAAAGAGATGAAGATCATACTTCAGCACGATTGCATTGGGAGCACTGGGGTTATTCAAGATCTGACCACAATATCACTCAGTTTAGAATGAGTCAAGGTATTCTGTGCTAACAAAGGCACGCATTCCAAATTCAACCACACTATGTGATAATTGCCAAGACTTTAATGATGTATGCTGGTAGAAAATCTAATATTGGCTTATTTATAATTAAAGTTCCTCAGTAAGGAAAGTGTGAAAATTACAAGATTCTGAGCAAGTAGCTAAAACATTGAGTTATTTTTATTGTCAAGTAAAATGGCAATATTAGATTATCTCCCATCATTACTGCTACATAGATATTTTATATTTAAATCTTACACAGTATCTGAGCCCAAGAAAATGTAGACATGAAATTGTCTGTCTCAAAGAACTTGCTCTCTAAGTGAGTCAAATATTAGATTAGGAATAGATGGAAAACATCATTGAAATGACCTGTTCTTCATCACACAGTATGTCAGTAATGGAAACAGTAATAAAATTTAGATCTCTTAAATCCATACCAATCACCCAGTCTCAAGAAGCTGCTCTTCCATCTTACATACTGTTAATCTGGTGAGTTTTTATCTGATAAACACACAATATCCTCCAGCCTTATTCAGTTCTTTCTTCCTTCTAAAGGTAGAAGCAGATCTGCTGACTTGTACTATTGGATTTTTTGATGTGGGCACCTTTTCCCAATAAACTTCACTGTGTCTACCAGAACATTTTACACAGGACACTAAACATCCATCAGATGGAAATGATTCACAGTCTTTACTGATTAGGTCATATTTATGCCAGTGACCTGGAGCTGAAGAGTAATGACAGTTTAAATTGGTTTCTACCAAACAGCAGACAGTCATATACTGAAATATAGTTGAAAGATGCAATTTAGCATACTTTAGTTTTCTAACAAGAACTTATCTGTTGCAGCTTTAATTCCCATCAAAGTAAAACCCTTGACATTTCACTACTTAACAAAGCACTAACAAACCAAATATAAAGGACTGGGAACACAGGCATTCACATGCAAAGATCTACAGTGATTTTGTGGGTTTTTTTCAACAGCTGCAGAGTTTTGCCTACATACCAAACGCTTCATTTCATCTTCACAAAGTTTGTTGATGTTAAGCTCCAGAAACAGAAAAAAAATCAGTTAAAGAGTTACAAGAAATGTTGTTACATTTGCAGCATTCTTAGTATGATCAAGTATGAGTTGTGTGTTTTGAAGTATTCCCAAATCAGGGTTTTATGGATTACTTTTTTCTTTGGTTGATTCTTTCACAGGCTGAAATATTTGATAAATGGAAGCAACTGCTTTTAACCAAATGATAATAATTGTTGTTAATAACGGCTTTATGGATGGTATCTGTTGTAAGTTGAAGTGGAAGGTGATGTGGTTGCATTAATAAACTGCTTAGAAAATATTACAGTACCTTCCATAGTTCAGAAGCATTATTGGGCCTCATGTATAATACTCTCTCAAGCAAAAAGGCAATAGATCTGCAAAGAAAGAACTACTTTTCTGCCCTTCATTTATAGCATGCATTCAAATCTGATTTGCATTCAAGATAGCATATGAATTTTCCCTTATATTCACTTCCAAATGTATTGCGGGAAAGTAAATTTGGTTCAGTTTTATGCAGACCTGAATATAAAGCACAGCTCTACTTGACACCTCATTGTTCTTCTACTGAAAATATTCTTATGATATTTGTTTAAGAGACTTTTTATGCCAGCTGCAGTTTTCACTGCAGTAATAATTAAAAAAGAAAAAAAAAAACCACAAACAACAAAACAAACAGTAAAAAAACACAATCAGATAGCAGAAACCAAGTTTTAGGCCTTTGTAGCAACTCTTGTTGCTGTCTCTTCTCATATTTTATCATTAGTTACTATTTGCTCTAACAAACCAGATCACAAATAATACTCCTTATCTAGGGATGTTGTCTATGCTGCCTGCTATACCATTGATATGCATATAAAAATTCCTTCTTTTATGCCTTGAATGTAATGCATACACAGTATTGGAGGACATATTTTTCCCCAGGGATCTAAAGCAAAAATTTGTTGTTAATATTCATTACTAAATGACATGTGGATTAGGCCATCAAGGCCAGTAGTAATTCAGAAGGAAAGTTAATGTAGGGATTAAGGTATTAGGTTGGTGACTACTTTACTGAATGATCATGTACAAACATTATCATATTTGAAAACAGCTTAAAGTCTGTTTATTCCCACAGTACAGACTAGACAGAGTCCTAATTTATAACCTCTGCAGAGGTTGTGTATATACTACATATAGACAGAACCAAGAAAGAATTGAAGGATAGATTGGCATTCTGTTGATTTAGCTGCTGTTTTTTCTTGTTTACCCCCCTGTAAAAACAGCATAGCTTTTGCTTTACACCTGTCAAGGTCACTCTGAAAAGCTGTTCCACCCTAAAACATACTGACTGCTTTCCTCATTTGAGTATCATCTGTGAAGTCACTGACACATATTAGATTGACCCGCTGAAGTTTCCCAAGATTAACTTTATAGAGGTATGACAGTCATGAACAGCCTCCTCTAATCACCATTCTTTCTTCCCGTGATGACAGAGAATAACCTTGCAAAGGCATCAAGACAGCTCCCTCAGCTCCCTCCGCATCCCTTCTTGCTGCATGGTCAGGTATATGTCCAATTTGTTTATGTGCTTGTTCAACCTTTCTCTATTGTGGACAGTACTTCATGTACCCCTGCTAAGCTTAGGGACATGGAAAGCATGAGGGCATAAAGCAATAACCATTGAGTACCATGGCCTTTTCCATGCACTTTGTCCCATTGAACAGTGTGTCCATATTTTCTTAGGTTTCCTTTTGCTGCTGATGCCTTCACAGAAGCTTTCAACCATCTGTAAGTCATGTCTCCCTGTACTAATTGTTGATCCTGCCACCTGCTTACAGTAGAGCTGGCTGCAACAAGAAGCCCTGGTAGGACCTACTCATCTTGCTCAATTAATGGTGGATAATGTTTGCCAAGTCCTTGCACAAGTTATATAAGGTTCAACAATATGCAAAGATGTGTACAGATGGTGTATACTGACTTTGATCCTGTCCATGAGTGTAGGATATGTCATAGTCAACCAAAGACACACTTGAGCTCTCCATGCAAAAATTAAGGAACGAAATGAAGTTGCCACAGGCAAGTCTCTGACTATTTAAACTGTTTGGTTCAGGGAGAAGAGGACAGAAGACAGGTGTTCACAGAGCAGAGAGACACCCTAACAACAAGATTTTGTCCTCTGAGGAAAAAGTGTATCAACCTGCCTGTTACAGATGATAGTGCACTCTGGGTAACAAGTGTCACATATTTAGCTTACAAATACTATCATTATGTCCATGCAACACCCTCTGTAATCACTAAAGGCTTAGTAGATCAGGAATTTATATCCTTTCTAAATTCAACAGTTGCAAACACTCGTGTTTGTCATGATACAACACAAGGTACCCTGTGTTCTCTTCCATTAGATTTTCTAAAAAAAAAAAAAAAAGGAGCTAAACCCAAAAAAACCCTCACTTTCTCCTCTGCTCCCTAACTAGGAAAGTGTGAATCCTACTCACCTTAGTTTTCAACACTGAAGATTCACAGGCAACTAACATTCCTCTTCAGCAGTGGCCTGGAAGTTCCTTTGTCTTGTCAAACCTCTGCAACTTGATGTCTCTATTGTGATGTGATCTCAAACCCAAAATGGATTATAGAAATTAGACCATATCCTACCATCTTTGTTTCACAGGAATGCTTTGAATGCAGCATGCCAGAGTTGGTCACACACAAAACAGATCTCCATCATCAAAGTTCTGCTTGCTTAAGACAGTTCCTATTTCCCATGCAACAATATCACAACATTGACACAAAGTGATGTGTGATATAAGCAAAACTGAATATGCAGTTAACACATGTTAGGGACACCTCATGCAGCAATACTGAAGGAGATTATCACACCAAGAGGTTTAAAAGAGTCTTAAGAGTCTGCATTGGTAAGAACAGGGGACCAGCATTATTAGTTTTGGACAAACAAATGCAACCGAAACGTCTTAGATAAATCCAGTATCTTCAGTAAAAACAACCATGTTTAATAAAAGACTTCTCCTGTTCTCCCTGTCCTACTTCCACTGCCTTCAGTGGAAAATCTTACTCTTTCCTCTGTATTTCTCTGAATGGTAGCTAATCAGAGAATATCCTTAAAACTGAGCATTCAGTTTGACAGTCTTACTTATGAATATGTTTCTCAGATGCTGAAACCCTACTGAGACTTCTATTTCAGTATGAGTCATATTTCATCACAGAATGTTAATTTAGTTATTTGTTTCCATTGAGGGATTGTCTTATAGAACACGTCAATGGGAGCCTTATTGTTTCCAAAAGTATATTATGTCATCTTAAGGCAGTTTAGATCCAATGCCTGCAGCTGCCTTCTGTTTAAGACTTGTTTCATTTAAGTTTATAACATTCTGAGAGACTTAATTCCCATTCATAGCTGCTTGGATCTAGGTCTTTAGTTTTATTATTGATGGGATGCAGCACAAGTTATCCCTCTAAAAGCTGTTCTCAGCTGAATGGTTAAGCAAAACATCAATCTGGCCCCAGGGCTCAAAGCTAATCTTTCAGCTCATTACATTTTAAAGATTGCAAACAGTCAGAAGGCCTGGAATTTATGTAACTTGGGTTATATACAGTAAAAGCATGTAAAAGTTATAGAACTTAATGTTCATATCAGATGTTGAAAAATAATAGGTATATCAGACCCAGGAACATAAGGAAAATGTCTCAGAGGAGTACTTAAGGTTATTCTTTGACTAAACACACACAAAAAGCAATGTATTTTCACATATAATTAATTATCTTACCATTTCAAAAGGAAATGTGTATTCTTCCAACTTTTATAGTAACATTTTCATAAGCAATAATACTCTCAAATCTTTGCAAGTTTAAGCTGAGTTTATGAACAGACTAATTAATTTTACTGTCCTCATTATGAGAACATCAAAGTTCCTATTTACCTGGGCTGTTAATAGTTTGGATGTAGAAGAATATTACATCAGGAAGATTTTGTTATAGAAATATCTAAGGAAGTGCACAGGAAGGTTTCTAACTGGAAAGGCAAAAATTATGGCAATTCAAAAAAACAGAATCGCGTTCCCATGCCTTTGTTTTTACATTTTAGGACACATTGTAAGACATGCATTTCACGAATAGAATTGCCATATCAAAATAATCCAAACCTTCTGTATTTAATTAAAAATATATGTATATGTTCTTTAAAGTATAAGATAAATGACTAAAATCCTGTTTCGTCCTCCAGGACGTGTTATTAATGAAACCAAGTGAGAAGTTCCTAGGTATTCTTTCTGACCTTAAACTCTATGAATCCCAGGGTAATACTCCCCATGCTTAAAATAGTACAGAAATTTTAAAAGCACTTCTTCTTCAGCTGTATCATTTTTAAATTATCTCCTGTCAGGCTGTGGCCTTTTTCCCACCAAAACAGCCTATCTAATGCACCAGATGCTGACAGTCAGTAGAATACACAAGGTAGCACTTTTAGAAGAGCCACAAGAGCTGGCATACACCTCAGATGAAGTACAGCACTGACTTTTCTCCTGTGCTAGGCATGCACTCAGCCTGGGATAGTTCATAACCCAGCAAACAGGCTATCACACTCATACCTGCACTACTCCATGCCACCCGAGTCTCAAGCACACGGAGGAAAGCCACAAAAGACTGGGAAAAGTAGTATGAAGACAATGCATGAGGTGAATGAAGAAATCATGCTTTGTCTACGCAAGTAAATATAATTCCTCACTTGGTTGGTTGGTTGGTTTTTTTTTCATTTTTCAGGTGACACTAATACACTTATTTATTCCTGAGCTCTTGATAAGAGCTAAATTAATATCGTCATCCTTCCAGGATCCCTACCTCCTCAATGGAAAATAAAAGGCTTCTACCAAGTGCAATTCAGTCCAGCTAAAATCCAAATCTGTTCACAAGATCCTGCCACTATATAAACATCTATTATCACAGAGCCCCTTCTGCTGGAATAGGAAATTTTCTGCTTCAGCAAGACCACTCATAGCAAGACAAGGATTCAGTAACTGCTGTCATGGCTCTCAAGGCTTCCAAAATTTTTTCTGGCTGTTTGCCATTATATTCACCTACTCACAAGCAGAAAGCTCATAATCCCAAAAATTTTCTTTTAAAATATGATTCTTAAGGAATGCTTTATTCCTCAGATAGCCATGGACAAAATGCATCTAAGTTTTTTAAAGTGTATCAACAGTTTTTCCCACTGAAGTCAGCCTCATGGAAAAACAATTCTTCAACCCTCTGCTTAGTTTAAAATTAGAATTAGAAACTGTTCTTTAACAATTTTAATCTTTTTTGATACCTGGCTAGGAGAAGAGTTTTGTAATCTGACTCTATTCCCACTGAAGTTAAAAGAGGGTTTAACATTAATTTCCAGAGGAAGAGGATGAGGCCCCAAATTTCTGAGAAAATGATACAGTAGTGCTTTATGGATCGTGCAGACCTCCTTGGTTGAAAATGCCTTCGTGGTTCCAAGTTTCCATCTACCTTTCCTGGATAAACATGGACATTTAATTCTTCATTTCGAATTGTTTCCAGCTAACATTTGTAACAGAGTCATATTTCCTTTTTGTCTTCTGTTAAAAAAAGATACACTTAGAATGTTCCATGATGCTAGGAAATGCCAAGGAATCTTTCCAGCAAGTAAAATTTCATACATCTAGCTGGCTAGGAAGAATAAATAATGACCTTTTCCACATGCCAGCAAATATAAAATGTTCATATTTCCACAGGCACAAGCTTAATGGCCATCTGAGATGTCTGATTCATTTATGATTTAAGCACTGTTTATAGGAGTTGACCAAAGAATTTCCTTGATATCACTGAGGAATGCAAAACACATGAGTAAATTATACAATGCAAATATCCACATGCAACTCACCAGAAGTGAAATAAAGCACATGTACACTAAAAAGTGAACTTCTGCATGCACAGCCCCTCTGTGCAATCATGCAGTCTCAGTCTCCATCACTTCAAACCAATTCTACAATTACTCAGCATATTACAATCTCCCACTAGAAGCCTGAATCTAACTTATGATTCTTGTTATCTTGATATTACTGTTGATATTACCCTTTTCACTACTCTCTGTCTCTCTGTGTGTTGTGCCTGTTTACTATATGACTGCTACTTTGTGCAGACCTCATCTGATGCTGTAACTGCTGTTTATATGAGAAACACTAGTCCCTTGTCCAAAATAGGCATCTAGAGTCTTTGTTGCTTGTCTGCTAGATGCTGCTGCAGGGTATATGGAGCTCCATTGGACATGTACCATATTTGTCAAACTTCAGCAGGTGGCACTAAATACTCTATCTATGCATAGATATCTTTGTTTCTATGATAAACAGGACATTTAAGATCCTTTAATGTACCCATAGGTCTTCGCTCCAGTCAACACAGCTACTTTCAAAGAAAGCTTAATCCCATCTGGTTTAGACAGTTACCAATAGTTGCAACGAATTAACCTCTGGAAGTGTACATCTCTCTCCAATGACTATGGTTATGTTTAAATTAATAAAGTCATTAAAGCTAGTGCACATGGTCAACCTCTGTCATGCAGTTGTCCTTATTGCTTGAGTGTTAGCATGGTCCCTGCTGTAGTTTTGACCTGGGTCAACTAGCACTCTCCAAAACAAAGTCTGTACATATTTGAGCATCTAGCCAGGGACTCTTCCCAATACTGACAAAAGAATGGGCCAGTCTCGTTTTATTTATTGGAATAGATGTATCTTACATAACTAGCTTAGATGATGTACTTATAACTACAGCGTGGCTCTGAACTAGGTGAGATGAATTCCATATAAAATGACTGAAATGTTCATAGCTGGCCAGTGACTTCAGACCTTCTACTAAGGAGAAGAACTTTAGTAACCCAGTCAAGAGTTACTACTTCAAAGTCTTCTCTGACCCTAAAATGGCTGTGAAAGCATTTTTCTGTCTCACTTAAAATTGGTCTAATGGCACTAACCTCTTTATTTGCAAGACCTAACAGAAAACATCTCAAATACACTGATTGAAATAAACTGGATTGGAAGAGACCTTTAAGACCATCATATAGTCTAGCCATGGGTAGGGACAACTTTCAGTAGATCAGGTTGCTCAAAGCTCCACCCAGACTGATCTTGAATGTTTCCAGGGATGAGGTATTCACAGCTTCTCTGGGCAACCTTTTCCAATGTCTCAACACCCTCACAGTAAAGAATTTCTTCTGTATAACTTATTTATCCTCTTTCAGTTTGAAACCATTACACCTCGTCCTATCACTACAATTTCTAACAAAGAGTCCTTCCCCATCTTTCTGATAAGCCCCCTTTGAGTACTGAAATGCTGCAATAAGGTGTCCTTCAGGCCAAAGAACCCCAACTCTCTCAGTCTTTCCTCACAGGAGAGGTATTTCAACCTGACCATTTCTGTTGCCCTCCTCTGAAACCACTCTAAGAGGTACATGTCATTCTTGTACTGGGATTACATTTTGAAATGTTTGTCTATTCATTGTTTCATGATTGTTTAGTATTGCTATAAATTTCACCCTAAACCAGATATGCCATGATACATATCAGACATAATGCCATTCTGCATAAACAGGCATGCCATGGTTAACACATAATCTTGAGTACTTCAGCTGGCTGCTGGAAGTTAAGCTGAATGAATGAAAGCTGTTGTGACTAAAGGAAAAGGTTCATATTTGTTCTCATATTAAAGACTGCAATGCAATATGATAGACAGAATGTAAAATCAACATGAACAATGTGTTTTCCTTTACAGTCTCTCACACTAGCCATAAATACATTATTTCCTCCATGGTGACTTCTCAAAGATTAGGGAATCTGAATGTAATTCATTTGACTTATATTTTGCAGGGCTGCATTCTCCCATGTTACTGCTTTGCCATAAGGGGACTGCATAAAGAGTTCAGAAGGAAATATTTTTTAAAACGGTAAGATGTCTGCTTATTATGGGCTATTATGTGGAACATAGTCAAAAGGTACAAACAATCTGAGCATCTAGCCTCAGTTAAGTGGAGAGTGGGACTTGGGACTTGTTTTGTGGTCAAATACTTAGACTCCCTGGAACAATTTGTTTGATTCCTGGAAGAGCTGACTTGGATACTGAGATTTCCAAGGTTCCATTGGATACTGTGGAACTCACTGTGGGAGCAGCCACAGCCTGCTAGCCAAAAAATTAAAAACCTGAAGTCCTCTTACTTGTGGTAAACTTTACACACTGTGGCAGGTTTCACATGACTCGAATGAGTCATGACCAATGGCCAAAGCAGTACTTGGAGTCATTGGTACAAAGTATGGAATTGTGGTTATTTGGCTACTTGTCTCTTCCCAGCTGTAACTGTAGGTAAAAGCTCTCAATGATTAGTTATAAAATATGCTTTAAGATCACCTGGAATAAAAAAAAAGTTCTAAACTGATGCAACATTTACAGGCATTGGTATAAAGTGTCCAGTAGACTTCACATGGGTTTTAGCCCAGGCCCTGAAGGGACATACTTTACTAAAGTGGGCAGGGAAAGTCGGCAGTCAGGAGGTGATTTTCATCTTTACATAAGCCTCACTTCTGACAGCTGGGAGTAGGAATTCCAGCTGGGAATGTTCAAGCCACTGTCTGTGTTGAAGTTATGTCATCAATAATGTTGCTTTTGGCTGGAGTAATTTCAAATAATAAAAGTTTCTGTAGTTTGTAAAACTAGGTTTTGGATATATAGTAGGCAGCCTAACATCTCATTGTCGTTCTCCAAACATCATCTTTCACCCTAAAAGAGTGTTAAGGGCCAAATTCTATATGTGGCTTCAACCCAGATTCTAACATTGCAGCTGTACATTCTGCACAGGGTGAGCAGTCATCTAAATATACTGGTCTCAAGGAGCATACAGTTTAATTCACACAACCCAGAAAGGAATGGCAGCAGACCAGCACAGAGAGTGAATGATCATAAATAAACCAGATCATTTTATTTCGGGTTTTTTTGAAAAAACAAAAAGTCAGGAGGGTTATTGGAGGATTTTATTAGAAGGGCAGCTGGAAGAAAAAAATGCATCAGGTGAAACTAAAAAGAGCAGAATCAGGTTTTATAATGCCTCATAACTCATAGTAAAGTTTAAACCAAGCAGAGAAGCAACAAGTAATAAGTCTCAGACTCACTTGTGGGAAAAACAGAGAGACAAAGGAAGTGTAAGAGTGCGTTCTTCCTGTCCTGTAGAAGCAGCAGTGTCCTAAAACTGTCACTTCCTTGAGGTTATTATGCTCAGCTACCAGGGCGGCTGTGATTTATACAAACACTGTTCTAACTTTCTGAAGTTAGAAGCAAATGTAACACTGTGATTCATAATCTATTGCACATTGACTTTGAAGAGGTGAGATGCACCATGTATATCATGCTGTCTTATATCATAGTATATGTGATACATGGGATATAGTCTTCCTAATTCAGTATAAGTGGACGTAAATGAAGCAGTACTAGGGCATGTGCACAAATGATAGAATCTATTCATCCACACTTCTTGTTTGTTGGCATGACTCTGTCATGTTTTCAGCCCATTAGTGGTCTTCAGGCATGGTTTGTGCACTGTCATGCACTGGGCACTTCCAGTAACTGAGGCATTAGTTCCATGGGGAATGGAAAAAGAGTGAGAGACTTTAATGACATGGACATGGCTACTTGTGCTATGTGGAACTCAGAGCTGGAGAACAGGCCTCCAGTCTGATCAATTTATGAGCTTTCATCTTGTCTTAGATGCCTGAAGAAGCACAGAGGTTCTCTCTAAAGGATTTAAAAACATCTATCTGTCTGCATGTGGGGAGTTTTCAGTATTCTGCTTAGAATTCAGAATTCTGTTTGGTTTTCAGAATTTCACTGGGCACCTATTTAGATAAGTCCACATCTTGATTAGCTAGAGCTGAAGAGCACCGTAAGGTGTCTGCAATTCCTTCCACCTCTCTGCAAGCATGTAATATTTCCAACAGAAAGCAATGTAAGGAGGTCTGATAACATCAGTGTGTTCTTAATAGCAGTGATATTAATTAATGACTTATTAAATATACCCAATGTAGAAGAACACGGTAAAAAAACCAAAACTCTTTCTTTGAATTAATTATTCTAATAAAGCTGAAGATTTTCTTAACTCAGAGCAAATTACTTGAACAAACTGTATCATGAAGAAGAGCATTTTAATCGAATAAGTAATTCAAGGCAGAGAAAACCAGCACTGCTTACATTATTTATTAAACCTTCAGAGTCAAACTCACTTTTAACATATTCTGCATTCAGATTTTGACTTTTCAAAAGATTCTCACAAGATTGAAGAAAGTCTGGTTTTGATATAGGAGGCACAAATGCAAACACCATTTCTTTTTAAAAAATCATCTCTAAGTTCTATCACCCACTATAAACTTCTCTTGGTACCAAACATACCTCCAGGCTTGTGCCAGCTTTAATCCCACTTGTAGATCCCACATCAATTTTAATCCCACATCACTTTTAGCAGGTTTACAACCCCCATTTTTTAGCAGCAAATACTGAAATAATTTGGTTTAGGACACCTCTGCTAGCAGTAGCAGTCTTCTTGGTGAGACCAACAGACTGGGAAGTGTTACTCCCCATATGCAAACCATGTAGCACAAACCTATACAGGAGGCTTTCACTGATTTTACAGGAATCTGAGCACCCTGAAGGAAATATCCAGATGACATTGTTTAGTGCCTGCTTTGTCATTCAGAGAAATTTTCATGAAGAATGTTGTCAATCCCTGTTTGTAAGGTGGGAAATAAGATATTTCAAATCTTGCAGCAAAATATCTCCACAGAGCCATTCTGTTGATCCAGCTGGAATTCAGCCATGGAAATAACTCAGACCTTGTGAAACACAACACTTGAGACAAGCCAAAGTCTTATGCCACTTCTTTGGCATAAGGCAGCTATGGGAGCTTGAAAGAGGCAGAGACAGTGCTGAAGAACTCTGTTAGCTAGTGGATGCTTCATAACTCTTTGTTCCATCCCTTAAGAATTGATGTCCCCGTATCTGCTGGAAAACAGCACTATTTATCAGAGAGATGATGGTGACAGCCCTGTCAGACAGACTTGCAGTATCCAGCATATGTATATTTCTTCCAAAAAAAAGAAAGTAGTATAGGCAATCTTATGACGATGTTTAATTAATAAAGTATAGGCACTGATGAAATATTTGTCACATAGACTTAATACAGTGCTAGATGCTTCAGCGATAAAGACAGATTGATTCTAACAAATCCAAAGAAGTGTCGGACATCCATTCTGTTTCTGGTGTACTAAACTGTCAACATTTTCCAGCTTCCCAGGCTGACCTTGAGACAGCCCTGTGAAAGGAAGGGGCAGGCACGAAGTAATTCAAGCTGCTGTTCCCTGTGTACACAGAAAAAGCCCTTGATTCACTTCAGTAGCATCATTCAATTCTGAGACCACAATTACAAATTGCTTTCCAAATTCAGATACATAATAGAAGGTAGTTGTAAGCAGGACAGTAAACAGAAATCTTTAACCCATTCCACATCTGGGGGATATTAAGAGAGAATATCCAGAGATATCTTTTATTTCCTCCTTTGGAAAAATGCCCCATCATATATTAAAAAATGATTAATTGTCTGCAGAATGGATAAAATCATGTCAATGAAAGGAATACTACCTTTGGTGTTCAATTAGTTGTAACAACTTCCAAAATTAAGAGCCCATTGTAAAAAAAGAGAGAAGTTCTCACTATACTAGGTCTTCTGATTTGAATCTACAAACAGAGAAGTTAAGTCTATGAAATAAGTCTGAGCTATGAAAAGTATCTTTACAGTAACAATTCAGGAGAACCCACCAAAATGCCAGCTCTGCCTTACAGTCCTCTGATGTGAGACACAAACCCTCTCATGGCTCAGCTGCTGAGGCTATCTCACAGGGGACATCAAGAAAGAACCTTGTCAGATATTATTGATTACTAATTTATTATCATATTTTATTGTAGCACTGCTGCTCCATGACAGATAAGCTGTGTCAGGCAATTTATAGGTTTTTTGAACTTCCTGGCTAAAGCAATAGTGGCTATTAAATAGTGAACTGTTATAAAAGAAGCTGAGGCCCCATAAAAGGAGTAAAATGGAATGAAAGGTGCCTCCACAGATCTTCATCTCATCTCCCACAGACTTATATTAGTCCATTGATTTCTGATTAATAGCTCATTATGGGGTGGGGTAAACTTCTAGGAGGAAAGTAAAACCTATATTAATTGGCACAACTTGACAAAACCAGCAGACATAATCCCCTTCTAGGGATAGACAAACAAGCATTTGGTGATGAATAAGTGTGGTCTTTAAGCACAGACCTTAAGTACCTTTATACTGACAATCTACAGTTATGTGAGGTGAAATCTGAGAGATCTTGAGATTTCCATTAAAAATTATCAGTCTTCCAAGAAAATTTCTGGGCCAGATTAAAAAAAAATAATAATCTTTTTTTGTCTTTTTACTTTGCACATGCATGCCTGGGGGAGAAAAAAATAAATAAATTGCAGGTACATTTCATGTCTCTTTGATACTTAACACTATTTAAGGGTATTCAGCATATTGCATTCCATCAGCTGTGTGGGTGCGAAGGAGATATTGACAGAATGAGTTTTTTGGGAAAAAGACATGGTACTTTATTTCATTTTTAGTAGGAAGACTCAAAGGATTTTGGTTAAGATTTTCTCTTTTCATTTGTTTGTTTTGGTGGATTTTTTAAATGTTAAAATGAAACAACTGAGTATTTCCAGTCTCTCTTTTTTTTTCTGTGTGTGTAAATTAAAAAAAAAAATATAAAGACAGAACAGACACCATTTTTACCAAGTTTAAATACTGTAATAGTTTCAGTCCAGATGCACTTGCATTTTTTAAAATTCTACCATTTGTCCACAAATTTGTCTTCTTGCAATGAAATATATTCAAAAGTACAGTGTCCAGCTGTCTTAATGTATTCTCTTCTTAAAGACAGTGTATGTGAAGATAAATTTATAAAATTATAGTCTAAGAAAGGGAGGCAGAATCAGAATTCCTTCCAAAATCAGTCATCTGAAGCATTCATAAGACTTATCCATTATGAGAATTCTACAACAGACATGTAATCTAATTCTACTTTATACAACCCACTGGTAAATTTAACAGAATTTCCAAATAAATATTGGTTAAAAATACACACATTCAAGAAGCGGTGTGTGGAAGACATGGAAGATGATTGCATTCACTGGCTGGCTACTGTGGCCATGTTCTCAGTCTACAGACACGCCCGACAATGTCTTTCAGTTGCTTATGCAAGTGCAAAAGCAGTCTCATTTTTTCACTTTCAATGAACATCTTCACCATGAGCATCTATATGTATTCTGAAGCAATATCTCTTCTGTTAGTTTGTTGTGTTAGTTTATTCAGTCCTCCTTTACGCCCATGCATATTATAAACATCCAGAACTTTCTTAAATACCTGCTGCATAATGAACCATCTCTTTTTGTTCCTTCTGAACCTGTCTTTGTGAAGCTTCATGTGATGGTCCTGTTCTTGAACAGGACAACAGACGTAGATTAAATTCTACCCTATGTGACTTCCCTAAACCTGTACTACAAATTAACAGCATGTCTGAAGATTAGGTGATTTCATTCTGCAAAGTACTTTTCTGATTCTGCAGAAAGGTCTGTCTTACTTTTTTTCTCACTCATTTCTGAATCTAGAGCAATTTTCTTCCCTATTTTCCATTCAGAAACATTCATTCACGCAAAGATGATCTCTCATCAATTAAAAACCATCAAGCCCTCTCACTTGCACATGTTACTGTGGGGGAACAAACTGCTCATAGCACTGTTGTCAAAATCGCAAGCATGAATTCCACATCTTGTTAAATAGTATTTGCAAAACTATTCAGAGTGGGTCTTGCCTTGTAGGTCTTGTTTTGCATCTGCTTTTGTGCTTTTTCTCTAGTTACTCAGGAGCAGGAGCTGTCCTGATCAGCATCAACAGAAAGCCCACCAGTGCTCTTGCTCCTCATCTTGTGTTTAATGCAATGAAGGCAAGCAAAGCTACTGCCTTCCCAGAGAAGTTTCTATCCAAACATTTTATATTTCATTCCTGCTGTTCATATCTCTATGTGTTCGCATTTAAATGAAGCTTCCCTTCATCTTTGATGATGTCCTAGCTCTGTGTTGCTCACATCATTGTGCCATATGTGCAATATGGATGTGTTGTTCCTAGTGTAGCTGTTAAACCCCATATGCTTCAGTCTGTGGAAAAGAAAATATTATATATGCAATCAACAGGCTATTTCTCATGTAAGTTTTTCTTCAATGCATTAAAATGGATTTCCCAGTAAGATCTAATATTCATTATTCTTGACTTATCCAAGTAAACCCTTCAACCTTCTTTGAAATTTATTTATTCATTCCCTAAAAGTCAGAGGCAGCATGTGCCACTATGATATGAAAATGACACATAAATAGCACCCAGTACACAAGAGGAAATGAGGACAACATGGTCTCTACAGGCATCTTATGTCATCTGATATTTTAAACTGTTATCCATGCATGCCCGCCTTCTGAAGGTTGTTCTGCTATTGTATATTGTGGAAGTACAACCAAGCAGCAGATGATGTAAGTTAATTCTGCCGTTCTTTACCTCTGGTATAATGTTTAAGGGTAATTCCTTATTGTTCCAGAATTGAGCACTATGTACTGCAGAGATAAGCCTTCCTATAGAAAGAATATAAGCAAAGAGGTGACATTACAGCAGGGAACTGGTAGACTGTGCTCTCTTCAAGGCACTTAACCATGAATTACGATTTTAAGAAGTGATACCCTTAAGTAACAGAAGTTCAGGACTCTTAGTTGCCTTTCAGGATGAGACCTTAACTAAGACAGATTTTATAATGAGGTAGTAATTCTACTGTGTCTAGGATGACTAGCATTCCCTGTATGCCTTGGGAGTACCCCAGCTAATATACATGATTTAAATAATATGCAAAAGAACATTTGAGGATTTGAACTGTGACATTCATGTTCACAGTAAAACCACATGGTGTTTACTTTGCAAGCCTGTTCTTGAATTACAGATTGTAGAAGGTACAATAAAATGTTATTATTATTTAAATGACCACCACAGTCAGGTGCCTCTTTAAAGTGCTTGCTAGCTATTCAAAGATACCAGCATGTATTGTGATTTTCAGAACAACTGAGACTTTCTCTTCTTCCTTGATGTGGCCCTCTTTGATTTTTTTTTTCCCCAAGGATTCATTGCTTAAATATCTAAAACCAGTTAAAGTCTTCAAAACCATTCAAACAAAGTCAATAAGAGAGACAATTATCTCAAGTTTGTATCTCGTAAATACTAGAATAACACAATCTTAATGAAAACCATAATTTCTTTTAGCAGTTTGCTTTTAATCATTACTAATTCATGGATGATGGAATAAATTTTAGGATCTGTACTCTGTCCAATGCTATTTACCAACCAGTGATGAAACGTATCTATTCAAGCTCCAAACTGATCAAATTAACTGTCAGTCTGATAAAGAAAAAGGAGGCTGAGATAGAGATGAAGCCTGCAGACTGCTTAGACATGTGTAGAGAGCAAAATAGTCAAATCACTTCTGGCCATCATTTTTTCCCTGCATAACCTAATGGTGTTAATGAAAACCAATTTAAAAGTAGCAGTGAATAAGTCAAAAATTGATCCTTATTCTATGTCTAGTAGATTTAAAGAGCATCAGAGACTACTTAGCTGCCCACAAGCATGTTCCCTGGAATGATTTTTGGCTCAGGTCAGACAGGTAGAGTTCACGAGTTTGCATGGGCCAGACATCATTCTCAAAGGATTCATGCATATGGCATATCTTGGTTCATACATTAAGACATTTAAATAGCATGGATGTTGCCAGAACGAATCTGTTAGCCTTCAGGCTATAAAACAGGTCCCTGTATTGTTTACTTGTATATCTGAATTTGTTTAATTTTCCTCCAACCCACATGGAAAGCCAGATACACAGGAATAAGAGAATACAGTGTGAGACATGATGTGTGAGCTTTGTGCAGATTAATCCACCATTCCCAGGAGAGGAGGAAGGAGAAGGGAACAAGGTAGCAGCACAAACCTGGGAGACCATCACTGAAGGGATACCATCAGGATCACTTGCACAGAAAGACAGCAAGAGAAATTTTCAACACTTATTCAGCTTCTCATAGCTCAAAAGGCCCATACACCTCTCACAGCCTGTCTTCAAGCACATCAGCCAATAAGAAAGAAAGAAAGAAAGAAAGAAAGAAAGAAAGAAAGAAAGAAAGAAAGAAAGAAAGAAAGAAAGAAAGAAAGAAAGAAAGAAAAGACTACTGAAAATAGGTGAATCATAAGGAAGGTATTGATTTTCTCTGCTTCCAAGACACCTAAATTTTCCACCAAACGATATGGCAAGAAAAAGACTGAAATTCAAAACAGAGTTTTGTTTGGCTCAACCTGATAAATTCATGCTTAGTTGTTGGGGGGGGCAGGGGGGCAGAGGGGTGTAATTTTTACTTTTCTGATCACTGAAAAAATTATGGAGATATTTTTGTCACTTTTTGCCTTTACTATCAGTGATCCAAAAAATCATCTAATGATGCAGCATATTCTGGGATTCTCTGGTACTTACCAAGCTGAAGAACTAGTGAATCATCACAGCAAAAGCACTACATTGTCAAAAGAGGTCCACTCGGGCTGATCAACTCTGAGATCATAGTTCTGCAGTTAATGAAGGGCCTGATCTCTTTAGATGATGAGGCCAGATGGAGATCACGTGAGCCTGCCTTGGCAGGGACTCTGGCCCAGATTCTGAAATCTGTCTGCATATTAAATAATTCTACAGTGCCAAAGAAGGAATTTAAAACTTTATTTTAAAATTTATGTACTTATTTTTTGCTTCTACCAAACTCAGAGTTTCCCAGCTAATTCTTCAGATAGAAGACCTCCTTACTCTAATCGAACAGTGAGGGGGGAATGAGCAAGTGAGAACACACACATGCATGCACACACTCTTTGAAAAGCACATTAAGAGAAGACAGCATTTCAAACTGTATGATAATACAGTGCATTAGAATGCACTCCTAATACATTATTTGTTGTGTAACTGAGTAGAAACAGCATACAAAAATTGATTCAAAGCATGCAATGTAATTCCTATGTATATGAGCTGTTCAAATGGGAATTCAAGTTTGTTATGAGCACTGACTGAGACACAATCTTAAGTGTTTTGGGTTTTTTTCTAACTCTGAGTCATGGGTCTCACTGCCTGATAATGAATTTGAATGCTAGTCTGTATAATACTTTCTCATTCTCAATCATGCACCCTCCTGTCATCATGTCATTTCTAGGGAAATACTGTTCAAATCACATCTCGCAGCAATGAGGTAAAAGATTGCTTTTTCTGGAGGAGAAGGAAATTTTTGTCACCTTAATAAATTAAAAAATGATGCTTTTGAGATCTGTCCACATCTCAGTTTCATTCAGCTTGGGAACATTGTGCCATTTGCATGGTGAATTTCTTCTTCATAGCAACTGAGAACATGCCCATCGGGCTCACAGAGGGGGAACAACATGAGTGAGTGCAGGGATACTCTATTACATTATGTGTCCATGAAAAGCAAACACAATATGAATTACCCATTTGCAGGACGCACTGTTGGACATGTACGCAATTTTCAGCATGCTCTTCTTAAAAAATTACAGTGTCTTGCAGTGGACTCTTTCCCCACCCCTCTGGTATTTCTCTGTTTTCCCTCATAGATTCTTTCTAGTGGCTTTATGAAATTATGAGCATAATGACAATGTCTGGTCTGGAGTCACCTGTGGGGGACGTATGGCATATTTGCTACTAGAAAAAGTGTTGCAGGTGGGATGACAGATGACAGACTGCCTGTTCCCTGTAATAATCCTAAATTTGCTGTAAAAAGAAAAGGTTCTCAAGTAACAGATCCAGGATGTACTTCCAAGTCTTTGAAGTCCTAGGTTTCAGAAGTCATGTGAGGAAAATAAGAACATATGGACCGAAGCAAGTGACTCTGAGTGACAGGTCTCCCTCTCCCTATATGCACATCAAGAAATTTTCCTTGACATCATCTTAATCCGTGATTTATCCCACATAGATTAATCAGGCTGCCAGCACAGTTCACAACATTTCTGATAGGATGTGCTTACAAAAGGAGAAAAAGTGGCAACATCAATGGGATAAACCAGCTAGGAGCAAATCATGCCTAGCACAGCCAGGGGCACGGCTTCCCGCCCTCAGTCAGAGGCACAAACTGCTTCTGTCTCCTATCCACAAATGCACTCCTTGCAGCTACCTGCACACAGCAGAGAGACAACTTCCTCCATCTGCCTTTAACACATAACACTGAACACTGGTATCTGTGTAAACATGGAGTAGCCTCAAGCTGACATATGGAGAAGGTCCTACTTAGGGTATCCTGAAGTTTTCTTTGGAGTTCAGAACCCTCAGTTCACTGCCAGTCCAGGAGCTGACAGTCTTACCCATGATATCCTAGGATCCCATTCAATTCCACACGTCAACCTGAGCAGTTAGGCAGCAAAAGGTCTAGGGTTTGGCCTTCCACAGTCAAAGGTCAAGCTGCTTTTGCCTGCTTCTTAGACCATCACTAAACCAGTTAAAGACAGTCTCCCCTCCTCCTGAAAAAGCTGTACTACATAACACTAGGTTTAGTGATTAGAACACTTAACCAGTTTATGGGAAAGCATAGCTAGTGATATAAATTATTTGTATACTGTACCATGGACGAATGCTTTATGCACAAAGGCCAGGAACCTTAGCCTCCATTTTTTCAGTGCCCTAACCACTAGCACAGGTGATGAAGGACCTCCTTACCTCTTATTTTCCTATCCCTATGGTTTTGCATTTTTTGAGTGCAGGCCAGAGACAGGATGCAGTATGGGAATGATTCACTGGAAGGGGTAGAGTGGACAGAAAGATTGTTGGGGAATTAATAAGATAAGGGCAAGGCAGGAGGCAAAAGCAAGGATGGGAAAAGAGAAAGAAGTCTCCCAAGGAGAGTACAGTTGATTAGGAGCTGGAGATAGGTTTCAGATCACATGCAAAAGGGCAGCCCATCAACTCCGAAGGGTAGAAGGTCGTAGTAACAGAAAAGAACTACCACAGGAATTAGGGTCCCACACTTTAATAAGCAGAAGCTAAAGAGAAGGTGTGAGAACAGAAAGTAATGGGCACGGTAGAGCAGTAGCACACTCTTTTTTCAAGAACTTGATAATTACTGTCTTATTCCCCTGCTTTTGCTTTCTAACAAACTATTGAGACACACTGGCAAAAGCATATGTTTCCATCGCCCTCTAGTGCCAGGTCCACTTTGGAGATGTGCAACAGCTATGAGTCCTTTGGTCACACTAGGAAGCAGGTCTGAAGAGCCCAAGCTTCTTGATGACCTGCATGAAGACATCAAAAGAAGGAAACTGGAAGATTTCTTTTCCTCCATTATCAAAAATAAATAACATAAATTACATCAAAAAGTCTGAAGATAGTTGAGTGCAAAGAGACATGCCCATGACCACAACAAAATGTCAACAGGGAAGAGTCATTCAGAGTTTTTGACCTTGCTTGACTTTGTACTTAGCAATGTTAAGTTTATTTATCATTACTTGCATAGACATTGAACAAAATGCATGTGATAGGCTGAAATAATTATTAAAAACAAACAAACAAACAAAAACCACACACACACACAAAAAAACTTTTCTGTTTTGTTTATTCATTTATTTATATTGAATGTGCAAATTTCTTCTTCTTCTGAACCTAAAGGTCAGCTGAAGAAACAGGAGCATGGAAACTGGGCAGTGGAGGAAAGAGATTTATATAGTGTTTACAACCTTTTTGATCTTCATTCGGCCATGCTAATTTCTTGATCTTTTTTTTTTATTTGGATTTAGCTTTACTTGTCCAAACCTGGTGCTAACTGTCAGAGTGCTGTGCTTTCACATAAAATGTAGAAATATGCACTTTTGAAACTAATGTTTATGTATTTCAGGTAGCAATGTGGAAACTTTAAGGTCCTCTCTACAAAGGATTTATTTCAACAGGTGCAAATTCCTGGCATTAAACCTATTGCTCAGATTAGGTTTAGTCTAATTTAGTCAAACCTCTGCTAAATCACAGCAATTCTCAAAAATGCCTTTAAAACTTGTAGTACAACTTGTTCCTTAGCTGCCTCCTCTCACTCGGCTGTCTTACTGTGATTGCTTAACCTGTTGCAGAGTTTCTCCACTTTTTCCCTGAACCAGCTTAAACTCAGACCCAGAAGTCCTTGGCCTCTGAAGGAAGTTGCAGAATAGTTTGTGCTTCTTGGAACCAAGAAGTGATTCAAAAATATGTATCAGCTTGCAGGTTTGACCTACTACATCAAAGAGATTCATCTGGAAACCAGAAGTCTGTATGGCCACTCTGCAGGACCAGAGCTGATACCCAGGGGAGGCAGAGATGCAACTCCAGTGCAGATGCACTGGTGGAATTGGACCTCTGTTCAACCCGATGAGTCCTGCATTCCAAACACGAATGAAATTATGTTGGTTGCTCAGGCCCCAAAGGACCTTTCAAACCTCCATGGCTGGCTACATACCTTAATATTTGTTAGTCATCGTTTGAAAAAAAAAAAAGCATGGGATTGATGCCTGGATGAATAACAGCTTTAGGTCATTTCTAGAGCCCAGGGCTCTAAGTTCCCACTCATACATTGCAGATCAACTAGATACTATTAATTTATGATCCCTACCAGCTCCCCTGAGATGCTGACATTCCTGATTTTTTTTTTCTTTTTTTTTTTTCCGAAGCCATAAACCAACCTGAATGCCACTATCTTTTTCTTTTTTAACATCACAAAATAGAATAATTGAGGTGGAAAGACAACTATAAAAATAACTTACTGCTCCTTTTGCGTAAGAATTGCCATGCTTTTTACAAATTTTAGGAGTCATCCAAACCCCAATTACACTATGAAAAATGAGAGAAATATTGTCAGAGATCTGTCTCTGAAATCAGAAGATAGACAGGTCTTAACAATCAGAGTGGCTGATACACTTTTTGAAAAATATGCATGGCCCCAGTATGTGTTTTATAAAACTATGTTTAACACTTTATAGAGCTTGAAGTGGCCATGCACACTTTATTAAGTATGTGGAAACAGCTGTTCACAATTACGCTCTTTATTCTTCAAATACCTACTACTGGGCACAAAACTGACCGCCATATGTAATCCAACTCAGTGATCTGTATCTCCACATAGTCATACTTCACAGTATCCTTAAACTGCTTCTCTTCCTAATAATGTTAGTTTTCCTGCATAGTTAAAAATGGGAGCTCAGAGACTAATTGTCCTCTCATTCTCACCAACATGAAATCAGACAATGGAGCTGCGCGGATGAAAGCAGATGTAAAAGAGAATGATGGTCATATCCCTTGAGCTCATTTTTATTTTTGCAAGTTGCATATCTAAAAACTAAAACAAATGCCTGCCAACCCTCTACCAGTAAAAAAAGTTAGTCTTTCCAAGAGCAGCAGAGCTTCTTTTTGCGACAGACATCCTTTCCACAGGAAGGAGGAATTCTGTGTCACTGCTGTTATACATAAACCATGGGAACAGGCAGTAACAGACTGGTCAGAAAGCTGCTTTCCTTGACTCTACATACACCTTTTCCCTTGGCATTATTAAAATATGCAGGAATGGAATATTCTGTTACTTCTGCAGAACAAGATACGCAAAGGAAATGGTTTGGCAAGCTTGTTTCCAAGTGTAAAGGGCTTTCTTAGTTCCCAGTAGCCCTGCCAAGAAAATTAAAGCTCTTCAAACAACACTCAAGTTGGTCTTTCCTTAGGATGCATTTGAATACTCCTAAATCCACCAAGGTACTTCCTTTCTTTAGAATTCTTTGTGTCCAAATGTCAAGTAATTACTAATGATTAATGTTTTCCAACAGATGCTTAATAAAAACCTCAGGAAAGTAGCTCCTTATGTGTTGAGAGCCTCAGAAATTTGAGGCTGTCTGATAGAACAAGATATTTAAACAGGTGTTCAGTTTGAACAAACACTCAGTTCTGTTGGATGCAAAACCAGAGTGAAAGCCTGAATCCACAGTTTACATAGGACACATGTGCAAATGCCTTCGTCAGGAAGAGAGAGTTCAGTCACTTGTCTGCTTGTTAACTGTGTCCAGCCCCAAGACAGAAGTGGCATGGAGCACCAGTAAAGCAGGTTTTGTGGCATGCCTTTCTTTCTGGGACGTGCAATAGGCCCTGCATGCAGCTCTCCTTTGGAATTTAATCTCACTGGGACAGGATAAACACAACAAACACTGCCTGAAGGAGAGCTGCTTCCCAGTATTCACTGTGAGATGTGTTTGGTTGGGGTTTTTGTAATGGCATGTGACACATGAGGAGAAAATTGACAGCCAGAATCATTTGGGATTTCCCATTGCCGTCAGAGCATTTCACTGTAAGAATGAAGGTACTTGAAATAATACTGATCCCAGACATGCAGAAATCTGGATCAAGCAATATGTTCAGTGGTCATTTTGTTATTATAACATATACAATCACATATACATGAATATGTGATCATAGTTTAATAGGTAACAGTTGAATACTAGCCATGTGTCAAGCAGTATAGATAAGGCTGCCAGGAGAAAAGTCTGGGCATGGGGATTGAGTCAGTCAGTATTTGACAAACTCACAGAATTTAGCCACAGTAATGAAATAAATAGATGTTATGTTGTGTTTTCCATATTAATTTCCCTGATTAAACTATGTTTTATAATGGCCAGACTAATACCTCTTTGTTTGCTCCGATGGACTGAAGTCATGTGAAAACTGGTGTTTCTTTGAAAGCTAGGAGGAAATTGAAGATTAGGTTCAAGGTTCTTGGAAAAGCAACACAAATCTTCATTAGGGCAGTAATGAGCATTAATGCACTGTAACTAAAATGGTCTGTTACCTCTTCTTGTTAGAAACAGGATGATAGATGGAGACCATTTCTTCTTTCTGATTACCATTGCAATTCTAATGACTTTAGTGAATAAATACACAATTGAACTGATCATGGAGAAAACCAAGAGCATAAGGCAGTGATTTGATCATATAAAACTATCTTACTCCCTACAGATACAAAGCTATTTAATTTTAATGGCTGAGGACATGGATGTTACACAATAACAAAAATGTTCATATGTTTTCCTATGAATTTTGGAGGGAAGTTTTTGTTGTTTTCTCTCTAACAGAAAAGGTCTAACAGGGTCTGACAAGACCTGTTCTAGATGACAAACCTAAAAGGAATAACTTCTTTTCCATGTTTTTTCTCTTCCTCTCACTATATCTCATTTTCTGTCATCTTACTGGTTTTACTTCAAAACAGATTTTTAGACGCATCTTACAAGGATATCAGTGTCCCAAACCTAGTACCATGCTCCAGTAATGTGCAGTGCTTTGAAGTGATTAAGAAAATTGTTGGGTTTTGACACCTGACAGTGGTCTTCAAATTATTGTTCCTTTATTTTTTATAACAACCAGAAGAAACGTGGGTTCTAATTTAATATACAAACACATACACATATGTAGCAAAAAACTACCTTAAGACTGCATATATATCAGTCACTTAGGATAAAAAGCATTCGTCATATGTTGCAATTAGCCCATTGTTCGGTAGTAAAAAATTAAGTATGGCAGAAGTAAAGTTCTCCTGGAAAATCCAGGTTGTAGGGCATGAAATGGTATAATAAAACTATTAAACAAAACCCCCACGATCCAGCTGTTCTCTGTTATAAACAAAAAAAAATAGTAAGATAACAAAACTTATTATACAGGATTTTTAATATTTATGGTGCTTCTTTAAGCATTTCAAAGATAAATTTATTTTAAAAAATCTTTTTCTTCTCCAGCACAATTGTAATACCTTGATATCATGTACAATACATAACCTAGGTTACCTGTTTTTAAAGGTGGAAAATTAAAATTGAAATATGTATTGACTTTTTTGTTTTTCTTTTCTAAACATTTTCTAAATTATCTCCCAAAATATGTGATTAAAATAATGTACTTAAGGGTTTCATCAAAACATCATACTGACATTCTTATGTGAACAATGAACCAGCCCGTGCATCCTAACATATAAGCAAAAGTACGTAACCCAAATGTGTATCAGTTCTTTCCGGTATATATTCAGCCACTTCCATCCAAAGCACATCACAAGTGGCCATGAATTCTAGCTCAGAGGCAAAGTGGAAGACAAGGACAGCATAAATTAATATGCATTGCACAAGTCAGGAAACTCTTACCTTGCACACTCCTCTGTATTGTATCATCTTGACTGAATATGAGCTGGCAGTGTTCCCAGGTGGACAAGAAGGCCAACAGCATCCTGACTTGGATCAGAAAAAATGCAGCCACCACTTAGGGAAGTGATTGTCCCCCTGTACTCAGCACTAGTAAAGCTGCACCTCAAATACTCCAGTTTTGGGCCTTTCACTACAAGAAAGACACTGAGTGTGTCCAAAGGGTAATGAAGCTGGTGAAGGCTTTAGGGAACAAGTCTTATGAGGAGAATCTGAGGGGTAATTTAGTCTGGAGAAAAAGAGGCTGAGGGGAGACCTTGTCACCCTCTACAACTACCTGAAAGGAGGTTGTGGCTACGTGGGGGTCAGTCTAATCTCCCAAGTAACAAGCAATAGGACAAGAGGAAATGACCCCAGATTGTGCAAGGGGAGGTTTAAATTGTATAGTAGGAAAAAAAATATTCACAGAAAGAGTTGTAAGGCACTGGAACAGGCTGTCCAGGGAAGTGGTGGAGTCACTATCCCTGGAGAGAGACATGTAGATATAGTGCTTAAGGACCATCTCTACCATATCTACCATATCTACTGGTGGACTTGGCAGTGTTGGGTTTATGGTTGGATTTAATGATCTCAAGGGTCTTTTCCAATCTAAATGATTCGATGATGTTATGATCTTTCATATGTTTTGATGATATATAGTAACAGTCCCATGTGCTTTTAGTCTTATTTAATGGCCCAATATAGAATCATAGAATTATTATGTTTGAAAGGACCTCTAGGATCATCAAGTCCAACCTTCGTCCTAACATCTATCTATCCATTAGACCATAGCCTCAAGTGCTACATTTACTTGTTTTCTAAATACCTCCAGATATGGTGACCCCACCACCTGAGCAGCCTGTTCCAGTGCCCAAGCACATCTTTCGGTAAGGAATTTCTTTCTAATATCCAGTCTAAACCTCCCCTGACACAACTTGGGGCAATTTCCTCTCATCCTATCATTAGTAATTTGGGAGAAGAAACCAACACCAGCCTCACTACAACCTCCTTTTAGGTAGCTGTAGAGACCAATACGGTCTCCTCTCAGTCTCCTCTTCTCTAGACTAAATAACCCCAGTTCCCTCAACCACTCTTTGTAAGAAATGCTTTCTAGACCTCTCACCAGCATTGCTGCTCTTCTCTACCCACTCCAGTATCTCATTGTCCTTCTTGTGCTGTGGTGCCCAAAACTGGACACAGTACTCAAGGCGTGGTCTCATGAGTGCCGAGTACAGGGGCATGATCACCTCCCTACTTGTGCTGGTCACAACATTTCTGATACAGACAAGGATGCCATTGGCCTTCTTGGCCACATGGGCACATTGCTGGCTCATGTTCAGCTGTCTGTCCACCAGCACCCTCAGGGCCTTTTCCACCAAGCAGCTTTCCAGCCACTCTTCTCAAAATCTTTAGCTGGGGTTGTTGTGAATGAAGTAGATGATCCAGCACTTGGCCTTGTTAAACATCATACAATTGACCTCAGTCTCATAGCGGGGTTGCCAATGGTAGCGATGCCAGAAGTGGAAGCAATACCTTATCTAGACAGACATCAGTATTTCCTGCATCCCCAGGAATCTCCATACACCTAACTGCATTTCGTTATTATGTCCTGGTACCAGCCCTTTAGGTCAGGTAATGGACTTGTAGTTTTGTCCTTGAGGATCCATGGTGAAGCCACAGAGAAGAAAGCAAGCAAAATCCCTTATTTATATGCAGTTAGAGTTTAGGGTACTTCTTTACAGCACTAGAAAAAGAGGGAGTATAGCAGCAGATTTTATTTTATCTATCTATCTTAATAGATTTTTTTTGTCTCAGAAGAGGCATTTAATCCTGATAGGTTTTGACTAATAAATATAACTTGATGTGTTTTGAGTCCCAACATCTCACACAGAATGATTAATGGAAAAATCCCTCTACAGGTAAATGCCAGTTCAGCCATGGAAAATTAAGTCTCTACAAACAGCCACTGTTGCGAAGCTCATTCTTGGAGTGATCCAGGAAAGTGTGACCCAAGTGGGACTAATTTGGCCCTTCACATATGGTATATAAAGCTATGCATAGGAGACCACTGATTTGGGGAAGACGCCAGTCTAGCATTAATTGTGTCTCTAGGCTACACATTCTTCAGCCAATGCAAGTGAAAAAGTACAGATGTCATTTTGTCCCATGAACAGGTCTCACATTTTTTCCTGATCCCACAGAAAAGCTGATCATGAACGAAGTGGCTAATAAAAAATCATATAATATAAAAGCTCTCAAGTCTAACCAAATCACTCCTTCACACCAAACTATACATACAAACAAATAAATAAGTAGATGAGCAATGGGCAAATCTAACTTTCTCTATATAGCTCTTGCAGCAAAGCAGTTGCCATATTTTCGCTATAAATTTCTTCATAAAAATGGCACCTATTAATATGAATTTTATATCATATTAAAGTACAAAGCTCTCAAAAAGAATTATACCATACAATTTTCCTTTGTGTTGAGCCCTTCTGGTAAACTATGTCCCCAAATCATTTGCAGAATGAAATCATACTACATAATTTTATTAGTTGTATTACTTGTTCATATAACTATCAGGCCATGTACCTGGGGTTGTCTGTAGACCTAGCTGGAATGGGCCATGCAGTCACTTTGTCTCGTCTCAACAGGCTAAGCAGACAGAGGCTGGGCCAGAGAGAGTGCTCAAGAAAGTGCTTTTTGTCCTTTATGCTTGCCCTCTCTCTTCCCCCCAACTGCAGCCAAGAATTAGTCACAGCTGCCTTTCTTCAGATTTTATAAGCCTGTCTTAAGCCCTGCTTCCAAATGGGAGAAGTCAAGCTTGAGCACTGCAGCCCATTTAAATTCCACTAGCACTTAATATTAAGTGCAGTTTAATCATTTATTAAGAGCAGAGTTGTGGAAAGAGGCTGAGCCTTGAAATCCTTCTGCTGTTGTTGCTGCTAGGTAAGGCACTAATACATTCTTGATTTTTAGGACATTTTGCAAAGTGCTCTGCTACTCTGGCTGATTAAAGAAGTCCTGCTTTGACTTCTCTCCTGCACTGGCAGAGCCTCCCAGTGGCACGTTTACATGGAGCTCAGGGATGCTCCATGCTCCAAAAATATATTCCAGTGCCATTACCTACACAAGCATAACAGGAGACGGGAAAAATATTTCACTCCAATTTCATTTTCTCTTGTTTGCCTGAGACAGCACTTTCTCAGCTGCAGCAGGTAGCAAATGTTTCACTATATGGGCAACCCAGAACATGTGACACAGGACACATGATTCACTAGGAGACAGTCAAGCAAACTGCAAACTGAGATGCTAACTCAGAGAATCTCATTTCTGTCCTATCTCAGCTTGCTGGCCCAGAAGACAACAGCTAAATTCCCACTGCTTTCAATGCCAGAAAGTATGAATAACCTTGAAGAGCTTTCACCTGGCTAGCTGACCTGATGCTATTAGGAAAACTAAGACCCCTTTTTTCCGTTATCTTCATGCTACAGAGACAGCTGGACAAATTATTTACTTCCTATCCTAAACCATCCTACAGCACTGCTGTACACTGCCACACAGCTGCCGCTTTCACCCCAAATGCCGCAGGCAGATGAGAGCAGGATCTTTGGCCAGCGGCCAGACGGCAGTGGGGAATCAGACATGGGGTCAGAGGCAGCAAAGCCAGCAGCGGTTGCACAGCCCTCACCATCTGCCAAGGGGGGGGCAAGGCTGGCTCACACCACAGGAGATCAAGGACTTTGCAGTGGAAGAATGACAAAATTTTGAAATTGTGGCCAGTCTAAAATCCACTGGTTTGTACTGATTCCTCCCTTTTACAAGCATCTCTACCTTCAGTAGAGAGGTGTCTAAGAAATGCCTGTGCCGAGCAGACAGTACAGACATGAGATGATAATGTCACTACTGAAAAGTAACTGCCTTACATAGAAGAGAATTATTTCTTAAATCCTCTGCAATCCTGAGCTGTTAAAATCACATGTTATATAAATGTATGCTAATATTGTGATTTACCCAACTATGCCTCTTTCTCTTTTACTCCACATTTGCCTGTCACCTGGAAAAGCCTAGTATAAAATTTGCAGCCATGTTTGCGATTCAGATTCAATAATTTAACCCTTTTTTCCTTTTTTTTTTTTTTCACTCACTCTTTTAGCTGACACGATGATACCAAGTAAGACTTAGCTTCCCCTGGTGATGTGCAGATCAGCCTGAAGGCCTTGCCACTGTTAAGAAATATTCCAGGTATGGTATAGAGATCATCTTAGAAACCACAGCTTGATTTAAATTCACCCACTGCAGCTCCTCATCTCAGCTGGTACCCTGCTGTGTTTAATTGCCCTCTGAAAGTTTGTCTTCCTAATATCTTGATTATTTTGAATAGGAAGTGAAAGGGGAGGAGAAAAGTGAGGAGTAGATTTGCAAAGAGTAGAAGAGGAGGACAGAGGAGGGGCAATAGGCAAGTGTTGCAGAAGTGGAGTGAGCTATCAGAACCTACTCCTCAGCAGTGTTGTAAGACAGGGTGAAGATATGTATCTAGGAATCCAGATAATCACACCTCTTCCTGCAAGAAATGGATTAAAAATGTTTTAGAATCATTTATTCAGTAAAGTTCATCAACAGTATAAATTAAACAGTGCCACAGTGTGTCCTGAGGATATGAACTTCATCATTCTGATAAATTTTAAAAATGGCCCTTGACACAATTTTGGTCCAAATGAGGCAGAATTCATCCAAAAAAAATCCCAGTTGGGAACTGTCACAGTTCTGGAGTTAGTAAAGACCAGGGCCCATCCCCAACAGTCAGTCTGAATGCAGCCACCTGTTTTAGACGGTAAATGAGTTCTAAAGGACTGCCTTGGCTAAACCTCATGCTCAGAAAAGATACCCTGCTGCCATTCTGCTTATAGATGTAAGTGATGCAAACATTAAATGCAATCTTGAAATGATACTGTGCTATTTACGAATAGAGTTCTCTTTATAGCTCATCAAGTTCACAGATAATTCTCAAATTTACAGTTACAATCTGTTTAAATCTCATCCAGATTGACAAAGAACACAAATCCAGGGGGCTATTTTGAAGACCATAGGCAAAAATTTCTCCTCCAGACAGCTGGGGAAAGATGAGCCTTCTGTAAGCAGTGCTGAGGAGTCATAGCCCCAGGGTCAGTGTGCCATTTGTCTGGCTCTTTCCAACACGTCACGTCTCTTATCAGCTTGGACTCTTCATCAAGACTCTTCAATCTATGCATGTGCCTAAAAATCTGGTTCTGGATCCACGTGAGATACAAGTAGTAGTACATCCTTCACAGGCATTAGTGGCACTACTCACATGCTTTTTCACAGGTATTTAGGTGATCTGTGGAGGCCTGGTGGACTTTTTGCCAAAATTAAGTCCCAAGCCCTGCAAAAAATTATATTTCTATCTACAAAGCCATGTACTGGCACTGTATCTTCATGCTACAGGGAAAATCACTACAGTAATTAATTTAAGAACGTGTCCTTTCTAAACCACACTTTAATTGGGTTGTATTTTTGAATAATTAAGCTTTAAAAAGAAAATCTAATGAGACTAATGGCTATCAAATTACTAGATTTTGAAAATCATTGATTTTCTCATTTACAGTCATACATGGCTGCTAAAATTAATTGATTTCATTTGCATATAGAGATTGCATTTACTTTGACTTCCAGAATGTTTCTCTCCCAAGTTTCTCATCAAACTTTCAATATTCATTTTCATAAAAAGGCAAGTGATCCTTTAACTATGCTCATTTGCATAGGAACTGAGACATTATCCCTCATCTAAATAAGCACTATTTTAATTATCCTTTTTGTCTGAATATTTTCTACTCCAGAGTGCTTAGATATTTCAGCTGTGCTCATCACCATGGTATCTGAATACCTTATCCAAATTATAATAGAAAACTCACAGATCAGGTTATTTCAAACCTTTTGCTTTCTCCCTTTTCTTAAAGAAATGGTTCTTTCTTCCATGTCAGATAAACTAAGTAATTTTTTCCACCCCTTACCAATTTTCCACTTTCTGCCTCATAAGTTTCGCTTCTTATGCTCCTTCTAGAGAATGGGAACTCCCTGCTTGAATGGGGAGGCTGAGCTGTTCATGTATTTGGAAAACGTTAAAGTGCCAAATGACTCTTCTTTCCCCTACTCTAAAAAGTAACACTGAGAAAAATAGAAATTCTTTCCAAGAGGACCTATCCCTAACAGCAGAGACAGAAATATAAAAAGAAATCCAGATAATGATATGTCAATTTAATACCAGTAAAATATGTTGGTGCTAATCATTTGTCCAATGATATGTCTACTTAATATCAAGTATATATATATCAGTATTAGCCCGCATCTCTCAACAAGCAAGATCCATCATGATCAGTACATTATTCCCTGTCATCTCTACCTCATACCATACTTGGATTGTCTGCTAAACTGCCTACATGGCTTGTCCTCAGCTTTTGAAGTATGAAATGATGCCCATCACTTCACAGAGTATATCTGAGCTTTAGGAAATATTTAAAGAGAAAATCTCTCTTTTACTGTCAGAATCTCCTTTTTTGCTGCCCTTCCTCCCTTCATCCCCTATTCTGCAAAGATATGTTTTTATTGGTTGCTGTTGGAGTCTTGCTCTTTAAAAAATGTTTTGAATCACGGACAAAAGCCTAGATCAAATAAGTAGAGTTAAGACTATGTTCTGAATTCACTGTCATTCTAGTCTCTCCTTGGTGAGGAAGGCAGTGCAGAAAAGTCTCATTCCTTAAAGAGAATAGTTGTGTGAACCAAACTGACTGTGTCGAGACTGCAGTCTGTAGGTGCCATGGGAGTCTGCAAAAGCCCCTGTCTGAAAGGTCTTTCCGAGAGATGGCTTTCAGGAGGATTCCTTCAGTCAGTCATCAAAACAAGTTACTTTGCATGAAAGGAACATTTCTTTAATGATGGTAGCATGACATCTTGAAGCAGTAGCTGTTTTTCTTCAGCACTCAATTTTATTCAAATGTGTAATTTATCTGAGGAAGAGACAGTCTCTCCTGACTCCTGGTACTCTAGTAAAAGAAAGCCTTAATGCTTGACTACCTAGTAGTAACAAGGAATAATTCAAGCACTTGTCCATTGAGTCATTTGCCTCTCTGCTGGGAAGATCATCTCTTCTGAGTAGTGACGATCCATGCGCTGAATGGCACTACTAAAGTTAGTGCAAATCATATATGCTAGCTTCAGAGGAGCTAGAGTGCTTCAAAGTATCATAGATCCCAACTTCTGTCTCCCAATACATCTTTGATGTTTTTTGTTTTATGTTACCACTGGATATTACTCTTCTCAAGCAACAGTTTAACAGCAGGATTACACCTAAACCGGAAATCAGGTGACTCAAACCATTAAAAAACTTTTAAAATCCATCCACTTGGAGAACAGGAATTGGGAAATGGTAGGAAATGCAAGATGAAGTTGGTGACTTTCTGCAGGTGGCATTTTCCACAGATGAAAAGTCAAAATGATTGAACCACTAAGAAAATGAAGAGCATATTTAATCCAGTAGATGATCTGTTAAAAGCTCAGGTCAGAAATGTATCCAAGTAAAATGTACATTGGGTAAATCATTCTGCAGAAGCATGATGGCCTGAGCATGTTTTCAAATGTGCAGAACTATGGAATTCTCACTATTTTGAATGATCAAGTGTTCATGTGTTTTTCCAGTTTCCAAAGGTTCTTTTGCTCTTCGTATTTGTTTACCTATAGCTATGCCAGACTGAATGCACAATTAGATATTTTTGTGCTTTGCTGAGAGACTGACTAGGAAACCCTTACTATAGGAATTGGCCAAGAAGGAGTAGTCAAGTATTAGACCACAAAAGTCAAATAAGTATGAGTATTTGCTTGGCTACATCTTCTCTACTGAGATGATAGCTGTGAACAGAACAAAAGATAAAAACAAAAATGTGTTTGCCTTGCCGTAGGAATAATTTTTTAAATTATTCTCTGTCACTGTCTACACTGTTTATGAGTATTGTCATCTCTGCTTGCACAGTGATGAAATCATAGCATGGTCACCTTACCTAAGAAAAATAATCAGTATCAGATGGTCATCTCATTTTGGGTACACAGGGATTAGTTCTTAGAAAACCATGGATGTAAGTGATATACCACAAAGGCAGACTGTATGGACAATAACAACAAATGTAATCAGGTGTGTGACCACTAGCAGTTTCACTGGCATTTGGTTTGTGTATCGTCAGGACTTGGGTAACTTCTTAATAGCCATGAGTTCTCTGTAGTCTGCAAGAAACATAGTTTTACATTCACAGGGAGATTGCAGAGAATATCAATTTTAGTAGCTACTTATTTCAGTACAGAAAACTAGGGGGAAAAAGTTCAATCCTATAAATATAAAGCCCAAGTCCTGATTCAACCAGACACATGAACATATCTGTAACCTTAGGCTCAGAATTTTTTCTATTGACATTTAGTTTAAGAATATTGCTTAAATCAGGCTTTTAATTACTTTTTTCCCCATATCTCTCATGTACCCTTGCAGTGGTCTGATATGCCCTAAACCATATTTCCATTAAATCAGTTAATATGAATAAAGACACTGAAGAGCTATCTTTATTTTTTTTTCCAGAGCTTTTGGATGTATTCTTACTCAAAATTCATTTGAAGATCTAGCCACGTAATTTCTAAATGTACATTTGAAGAAGAAAAGGGAGGGGGGAAGGGTATAGACATTTAGCAAGCACAAATATATTTTCCTGAAAGCAGTGAATTAGGTTTCTCCATAAAAAGCCCATTCTGATTGTTAAAAGAGCAGAGATTTTTTTATTTATGATAATGAATCTAAATATGTTACATGACTAATATTAAAAGGAGAGGAATACTTGTTTATGCACATGTGTACACATATTTGAACAAGGTAGCTTACTCTCAAAATAAGGGATTTTCTATCTGGTTTGTGAGGACATTGCAAGAGAATGAGGGCTGACAACACTCATTATTAATTTGATGAGTGATGCTGATTATTATAGGTAGTGGAAAATATTTAATTTTTGTTTATACATGACATGCTAGACGAAAATGTATACACTTCGATTGTTTATAAACAATAATGCCTCAGACAGGCTTAGTAAAGTGAATCATTGGTCAGTACAGTCTCTACAGGCAAAGAAAGGGATGCAGAACAATAGAAACCCCCTGCTTTTTCAGATGAGAATCCTAATCAGAATTTCATAATTACAATTTAGAGTGGTGATAATGTGTAGATATCCTGGAGCAAATAAATTTGGGAAACAGATTTTTTTTCAATTTACAGTCAAAGTCTGAAGACTACAGATTGACTTCTTTCCTTCAAGAGCAGCATTATGGTCAAAGCATTTTGAGGCTTTCTGCTTAAAAAGAAAAGGTCAGCCTGGGAGTCATTTCATTGTCTGTTTTTGCGAATGATAACATTTTCTTATCTTGGTACTACTCTTTTTTTTAGAAAGGAAACTGCTAAATCCTGAGTATGTTCGTTAGAAGCTCTTGGAGAACGAAATGCAGAGAGTTAAATAAAGCATGAATACCATCCAGAAAATGCTCTGAGCATGTACTGTGAGCCATAGATATTAAACAGGCTTTGCTGCTTTGGGTGCAACCCTTGTTTAGGAGTTTGTTTCAGGGGGTTTCTAGTGGAATTACATGAAGGCATGTAGTAGAGTAATGAGACAAGGCATTTTAATGAGTAGCTCACTGTACGGTCATTGATCACCATGACCATCAAAATTTTTATATGGACAATTATTTCGGGATGCAGACACCACCAAAAATGCAGGATATGTCACTGAAAAAAAAAAAAAAAAAAAAAGTGTTTTCTGAGTTCATTCATATGGTCATGTACTTTGCAGTAATGATAATATTTTTTAACACATCTGGGTCATTGCATTACCAAAGTGCAGGCATTATGGACTGTAAATTGTGGCTTCAAGGCACCTGCCCAGATAAGAGGAAAAAGTAATGGTCCAGTGTTCCTGCAGGAACTTGTAAGGGCAAAGTACCTAAAGGCATCACCGAGGACAGAGGCACAAGCTCATAACTGAAGGATTTTGTAAGTTGCAGGATGTACCACTCCTTGGCCACCCTGAGCTCTGTTATTACTGTATCTAGTGAACAAAGGAAGGAGGTGTCTCACAAGGGCAGTGTTGGTAAGTCCCCTGGACCTAGTTCAGTGGTCCCTAGACACTCCAGTAGTCGTTTATTACAGCTGAAGGGAAGTGGAAGTGCAGACATTTTGAAAAGGTGCTGGGATAGTTAAGGCAAAACTTGATTTTTTTTAAATTAGTACCTGGGGGAAGACTGTAAGTTAGACTGTAAATGATTTGGAGGTTGATTTTGTCAGGATTCCTTACTTTCAAGAAATCTGGATCAGTCTGCCACAGTTAAACAGAATGGTTAAACAAGAAAACTAGAACGGAGAGATCAGCAGCACTAAAATTAGGCAAGTGATGTAAAATACATTAAGTATTCCCTTCTACAAATAATGAGGACCTGTTCATAGCTCCTGCCATTTTTTAAATGGTGTTTCTGTCCAAAGAATTAATCTGGTTTTAAATGGACAAGTTTGGTTTTGGTAGTTTTGTTTGTTTATTTGTTTTAAGTTAGGCTACAGAACCTTGTCAGCTGCTTTTAGGAGAAAAAAAAAGAAATGTTGCCTGCCTAACATCTGCTGTCAGATTATGTTGCCTCTGCTATCAGAAGTGAATGCAGAAGACCAATTCAAGTTCCTGTCAGCTGTGATGCCTTTTGGACATGTTTCAATCAAGCAGCAGGCTTTTCTTTACACTTAAAGAATCATTAGAAATGCTAAAGGCTTAGGAAAAACACGTTTTGATTGCAATTGTAAACTAATGTCTAATTGATTTAAATTACCATGTATTAAGTAAATATTTGAACTACTTTGAGATCCATCACATATAAGAGTAGTTCTATCTTGAGTTTAAATATTTCTCCCTCCTTCAAATTCTAATCAATAGAAAGAAAAACATGCTTTAGATAGATAGTGGTGCAGCAATCTGATATGTCAGTGTATAAGCCCACAAATTCACATTAATTGTTATCTGATATTTTGTGTATTAACTATTGATGGTTCCCACATCTCACAGTGAACTTAAAGTTAATGATAAGCCTGAACATACTGCAGACAATCATTTCCACTGATATGTCAGCTAAACTCAGATCCTGCTGACCTGATGTCTAGATAAATCTTTAAGGTGCCTCTGGGCCCCCTATGTGTGGTATAGGGAGTTGCAATGTGACTCTGAGTTCTCTTCATGTCAAACAATTGTCACAACAATCTGAAATCCCTCACAGTGAGGAGCTGGGATGAATCTTTGATTTTATGAATCAAGCTTGATGTTTGAGAAAGGGCTGTGTGGGCTCCTGTGTGAATTGTCCTTTTTCTGTCCAAGAATTCATCAGCAACTGCAGTTCTCTCATTTTCCACACAGAAAGAAACAAAATGTTATGACACCTATTCTAGTAATGTAATTACAACATTTGGTCTTCTCCCAAAGCCTCTATTTCTAGAGCCAAGTGATTAGCCAAGTATCTCAGTTTTCAGTCTTTTTCACAGAGGCTTCCATGAGAAAACTTGGATATGCAGGCTCATAAACCAGAAGCAAGTGAAAGTAGTTAATAATGCTTCCTCTTTTCTAAGGCTCACTATTTTAAGCTAGTCACATGTCTTCAGATGGCCTGTCTCATGATAGGGTTTCAGCTCTACTGGTTTCAGTGCTAATGTTGATGCTAGTATCCACTTCCCACATCTGCAAGGGGAACTCTCCTGCTGTGGAATTTTCTGGACTAAAAATCTGTAATGCTGCCTTATTTGAAAACAAATAAACTGTAAAATCTGAAGTAGCCAAACAAAGCTGGTTTCTCTTTGAGTAATGTCCAGGTGGTCCCATCACAACAGTGTTGCCATGTTACTTTAACTAACGTCCAAAGTTTGTCAACAGACCTACTTCAGATCTACTACCTCCAGCAGACTGAATGTGTCACATTTAGTCTACATGGCTTACCAGGAAAGAATGAAAAATCTAGGAGTGGTATGTACTGGAAAGGAGGGTGAGTAGCCTGAAAACCACTGTGTTCAGATACAGAAAAGCAGCTGTAAAGAGGAAAAGAGCATTCCTTTCTCTGTGTTTAAGGACAGAAAAGAAAAAAAAAAAACATAATAAGCTTAAGTGACAGGGCAAAGAAGCAAGGAAGAAACAGTGAGCCTGGTGTAATAGATTGCCTGGGAATGTTGTGAGGCATCTTTAGGAATAGGCTACCTTAGTAACATACAAGAGTCAAACAGACATTAGTGATCCAGGCCTGGGAAACTGGAATATATGATTTCCTGAGGTCTTTTTGTCCCTACTTCTCTATGATTTTATGCACAGGCTGTCTGTGAACTGCACATCTGGGAAGTGGGACATATCCCAGATACATTGGACTAACAGAGAAAGTGTTAAGGGCACATGCAAGTGTTGTGCTGCATGAGCAACCCTCAGATATGAGAGCCCTGCTCTTTGCAAGCCTAGACTGAGATTTATGCAGCAAGTAACAATAATATAATTAACTAAATCAGAAGTATTTAAACATTGTACTGAATTTTGATGATCTACATTGTTGTTCGAGGGGAGAAATGCAGTAAAATGTTACCTATGTGTCATGTACCACAACAACCGATTTTTATGTACATGACACACAGTGGAATTTGTGTCCTTGCATTAGGCTTCCACAATTCCTAGCAAGGTTTTATATAATAATTGCTGCATCACAAAAGAACTGCCCTCCCAAACTACCTGCTAGCATCAGTGCTAGGTGAAAGGAAATATCACTCTAAAACCAAAAAAGACATTTAAACTCTCTTAGATTCCAGACCTTCCTCACTGAGGCATCTCAAGGTCTCAGACAGAAGCTGCTTTTCCCCTCTGTGTGGGAAGAGGGATAGAGTAGAGGTGGGCAGTGTGTCATCCTCACATTTGACAGTGTAGCTGGATGAACAGAGGGGTCTGCAACTTCAGTGGCCTCAGATTAACAGCTTTTATTTAGCTGGGTCACATTTTTTATTTAGGCTCATCATCTTCATGTAGGTTTTAAAAATTATGAATCTAAACCTACATCACTGCCCCACGGACATTAAGAACTCAAATCCCTGGTCTGTTCAGCTCATTATAAAGAGCTAAAACTGACATATGTATCCATTAATGTTTTTTTTCTTATTCTAACCACAGTCTGTCCTTAAATGGTGATGAGTAAAACAGAAGCTCTCTTTCCAGGATAATGGGGAAAAGTCTAGAATATACCATAGAGACATAAAGCATTTCTCTGTTAATTTCTTGAAGAAGATGGACAAAGCAGCAAAACATAGAGGACTTATTTTTCTGGTATGGGAGCACTTTCATTTACTGAAAACCGTAATCCAGTAAACCTTCTACTTTCTTCACATTTTGAAAAGATGCATTATCTTGTTCTCGGCTTGGATTACTGGCTCCAAGGTCCTGCTGCAGCAGAGTAGTGGGGTAGATCATAGGGTGTAGCCAAAACAAACTTCTAAGACAAACTCATTTATAACCTTAACTATGAAGAATCACTCCTCAATAATGTTAAAAACAAAATCAGTGCCAGTGCATGGAAAAAGACAGGATAAATACTGTACATGCTGGAGAACTAGGCTCTCTGCTCTACTGACTCACAGCTTAAACATCATACAAGTCAGGTGACATTACCGCAGTGATAAATCTGATCTGTATCTACAAACGAAGACTCCTGAGCCAATCCTTTATTGAAAACTGAGGAAATCATTGCCATATGTGAACATTTTTTAGTGGTGCCTTCTGACAAAATACATATTTTCCATTCTTTATTGAGCTGTTTATCTAGACTAGAATTATGATAAACTTCTTAAATAGTTCATTTTCCCAAGATACATATGGAACAAATTAAAACTAAGTTTCCATAACAAAAATTACTTAGTGGTAGAGCTATGAGTTCTCCCTCTCCTTATTCTCTCAGATGAGCTTCACAGCCAGATAGATGCAAATGGCCTGGTTTATGGCTTCCTGGCCCTCAGCTGCACATGCTGGAGAAGCAGCCACACTCTTCCATGAGGATATACAAGGTGAGGTGCTGACATTGAAAGGCAGCACTGACATCAAGAGGCCCTGAACCACCACTACAGTGTGGTAAATGCAGTAGAATCCCATATATTCACTTTTTCCATTCCTTTTAAGGTGGTTTGCTCCTCAGTGAACAAGTGAATCTGGATATGACTCCTAAAAGACATGTTGAAGGTCAGGGAAAAGCATGTGCTTTGTATCTATACACATCTACCATCTCAGAGCAATTGGATAGGAGATAATCTAAATGACTTCTAAGAAAACTTATGGCTAAATAACATTTGGATATGAACATACATAGCAGGTCTATTTGTTCTTCAACTAGCTAAGGCTGCATGACATTTCTTTTTTTATAACCACATTTTCATTTGAAGCTTGGAGAAACTTTCTAAGATTTCACACTTGTCATCTCTCACCTTATAATTTAAAATTTCTTAAGACCTTTTCAAAAAGAAAAAGCAGGGGAAAAAAAAATAAAAACAACTACTAAAGAACATTTTTAAAAATATAGTTACAAAGCTTTAGAACTCTATGTTTTGCAGGACCCCTGTGTGGAACCGGAACATGGCTTTTGTTAAGGATAAACCATGCTTTTCATTTTTATTCCCTGTGAAATACATCCACATCCTAAAAATGTACAAGTCTTTGGCAAGATGTAGTTTACACATACGTCATAAAGACTTGCCAGTTTAATAGCTGAAATCTCCAGGCATTCTGTCTTTGCTGAACATGTCCCAGCTCCTTTACAAGCTCTGTATGTGGCTGAATGGTATCTGCTTCACAGAAGGGCTATAGGAATGAAATCAGTTTTCCTCTGTAATGGCTGTCACCACACGTCCTGTGCAGGAGCGGTCCTAGGCACTAAATTTGGCACTTGGAGTTGGTCTCTCTCTCACTGTCATTCTATTTCCCGCTGAAACAGAGCATTACAGAGAAGGAAGCTACCTATCTCCTGTTGGACGAGGACAAGAGGTAGATTAAAGGCTCTCAGGAAAAGAAGTATGTAAAAAAACATGGATTTTTCTGAAGGTGACCACTAGGTCTAAATGCTGTTAAGGAATAGAGCCTGGGACTATGCCAGAGGAATCACAGAAGGGATTTCGCTGGAAGGGACATTTAAAGGTTATCTAGTAGAACTCTCATGCAATGAACAGGGATATCTTCTCCTAGATCAGGTTCGTCAAAGCCTTGTCCAACTTGACCTTGAATGTTTCCAGAGTTGGGGCATCTACAACCCCTCTGGTCAACATCTTCCAGTGTTTTACCACTTTTATTATAACAAAAATTCTTGTATCTAATCTGAAACTTCGTTTAGTTTAAAACCATTACCCCTTGTCCTATTACTACAGGCCCTGCTAAAACACCTGCCCCAAGTCTGTCTCAGAAGGCCGGGAAACTGGAAAACCTGGAAGAAGAATAGCAGGAAGAGGCTGGGAACAGCAAGGTGTGCCATAGGCCCGTGTAGTGCATATGGCCACACTGAGGGAAAAGGTGGGACTGCGTGTGTGCAAAGAAACTGTGCTCAGGAATGCAAGGAATGGAATGGGGACCACATAGGCAGAAACTGAGTGCTCGTGCAGAGGAATAACACTGAGGGAAAGAAGTTTGAAGGCTGACCAATGCTGCCTAAAGATTTGGTGAGAGAAAAGGAGCTTTGGGAGAGGAAGAGTGAGAACAGGATAAGAATCCCTTAATGGAGCATACCTGGACTTTCTGCAGTTTCTGTGGTGGTTAGTGAAGAGGTAGGCATGGACTGGCATAGGACTGGCACAGGATTATAACAAGAACGGGCAGCCTGAAAGTTCTGTTTAAGGAGCCGAAAACCCAAACACAAACTTCCTCTGAGATGCAAACTTAGCCAAAAGTCTTCCAGCTCTGTCCTTTCCCTGGTTGCATGTCCCATGCCCTGCTAGCATACATGTGCAAAATCTGCAGCATCTTTGTTACATCAGGCAGACAAGATCTACCAGATACAGTATTGCTGATGAGCAATGATGAATCTGTGTGGGACAGCACAAGGAGTTGCTGGGAAGAGGAGTTCAGCTCCAAACTGTTTGATGTAAAGAAAATCTGATAGTATTATTTCTCAAAACTGAGGAAAAACATCACAAGACTGGTGAGCTAGATAGCTCTTCAGTGCCTGTAGGTCATGGTCTGTAACTCCGTCTCTAATAGGACACATCTGGCCTGTCCCAAGTTATTTTTAGGACCCAAGAGCTTCGGAGGTGTCACAGACCCTGTAAGGTAATTGATATAATCCCTACTGGATGAAGACACTCAGCTCCCTAACATGCTCGCCAGAGCAAGGTCAAAGTAGAAGGGACAGAAAGTGCTTGTTTGTAACAGTGAGATGCATGAAGAAACTGAAATCCGTATCTGGGCAATAGGAAGATCAGAGTGTAATTTCCACTTGTTCATGATGGAAATAACAACCCTGGCTGAAATTATTTGCACAGTTCCTCATATGATCTTTGTGTCAGAGACAGGGATGAAATCCAGTTCTCCTGAGTGAAATTCATCTACCTCAGCAACCAGACAGCCTGCTTTCTCCCTGCTGTCCCCCACCTCATTCATTTCACATCTTCCAACTTGTGCAACAAATGAGTCAGGGGACTTAACAGACAGCAAGTGCCTTCACAGCACAATTTTGATTCATCCTTCTGGCAGAGTGGCAAAAATCATTTGTAGCTATTTAATTCAAGACTGTAACCTAAGAAAATGAATGAAAAACCACAGAAAACATTAATTCTGGTATTTTGCTAATTTTAAATCAGTGCATCTACAATAGTAGAAACAGCAGATTAGTTAGATACTGAGGCGGGGTGGGGGGGGTTGTTTTATTTTGTTTTCTGGTACAACCTAGTTTAGACTACACCACAGAGAATCATCTTTATAATCCCAGGGCAACAAGAGCGCAGATATTTGCTTGGATTTACCTTTTCTAATTCACTATAGTAAAAACCCTGAAACTACTAATTTACAGTAGTCCTATCCAAAAAAAAGTCCTACCCAAACAAAACGATACCCAGAAGACCTAGATAAATTTGTATTTCTGTATGTACTTGATATACTTGTATTGGTTCTGTATATACAATTCAATGTTTTTCTGATGTGTGCTTGTACAGGAGTCCTAATCCTTGAGGACTTTGAAGCTCTGCAGGATGGCCTGGTGGCGAACGTGATGCACAACCCATGGAACAGTTCTGATACTACCAATGTTCAAATAGGGTAGGTTTGTTAGGCAAAGCATACACACACTGGTTAAAATGCCCTAAACAAGTCACACTTTTTCATTATCTATTCCACTGGGCTGCAAACATTTGCTTTGGAAGATAATAATGCAGTAGGTTTCCAGCAGAAGGGTTCTCTGCAAAGGAAGAAAAACAAAGTGTTCTGCAGAGTACATCACAGCAAAGCTGTCAGCTGTGCAAGGGTTCATAGAACTGGCACATTCAGATCAGATGAATGTTCATTTTCATACACCTCTAATCCTCTTTTGTTCTCATGGGTTAATATTTGGCATGGATTATGCATTCTCATTATTTTCTCTTCCACACTCACAATACACTCCAAAGAGATGCAGAGGGTCTGGACAGCAATAGAAAGTAGCCTCAGCAGACATTTTCTTCCTGACTATAGATATACTCACTGAATTTGATGAGTTACAAAGATTTTTCAAGTATCAGTTACAAGGCTATGACTTCCATGCAGATCCTTAAATTTAGAAACTATGTCTTCATACTATCATTGATTCTTAAAGCACTACAGAAAATTCTTCATAATATAAATATGAAAGACATTGAAATATTGTGGCCTACATGATATGGCAGGGCTTCTTGAACTGTAGTTGTCTAAGAATTGGAGACAGGGTAAGGACTATACTGGTAAGATCAACCTCAACTCTAACTAGTTGCTCTCACCTTGTGCCTTACCTACAAAGAAGGCTGATTTGGATTAAAAGTCACACCAGTCAGTTTATAAAGAGACCCAAGGTCATAGCACAGTAAGCTAGTGAGTCCTCTCAGACTGTATGATTTTGTCCACTATTTGATTATAAAGGGGACACAGCAGTTATTCCTACCATTATTCATCCTAATTTGACTTGCCACTTTTACATGTTCCTAACAATAAACAGAGAGGAAGAGTTAATCATCTAGAAGACCGTTCAAAGCAGAAAGCTAACTTACATACTCTGAGATCTGCTTCACCCTTCATTGCAATGCTTGAGACCCAGGTGCCTGATGCAGTGATATTGCCAACAGGCTCAGAGCTTGGAGAAAGATCATGAACTCCCCTGCTTGAGTTTCCCTGCCTGAAGAACCTGCCAGCTGTCCCCAGACAAGCTGACAAAGAGGTGTGTGCAGGTTGGGCTAGGCTGTCAGCTCACACCCTGAGCTCACCTGACAATACTAAGGGTAATTATAAGCATCTGAGTCAGGATTCACTTTTGAATGAGCTTCTGGAAAGCTTTTTTACCCCTGAGAAGACAGAGAGGTTAAAAGATTTCCCAGGTAAATTGCCCTTGACTTTGTGATTACCCTCTTCCTTCTACTCACTCTTACTTATGAGTCAGGTGTGCTTTTAGCACAGAAACCACGCCAGAGAAGTTCACATCCAGGTATCCTCAAGGCTGCAAAACAAAGGTTTGAACTTCAACGTCTCCTTAACTAGCAGTTGCTGGGTCTTCAAACTCAAACAGATTTTTTGGTCTATAATGCAGTGTTTTAACTCCAGCAAATTGTTATAGTTATTGTTAATAGTTGTTTAGTTCTATTGGAAGTATGCCTACATTGCCGTAAATAGGATGCAGTTAAAAGGGGGCTATCTTCTCATATATATTCTCCTCATAATAGAAAATGAAATAGCAAGAAAACATCAAGCCAAGAGTAGAAAGGGATTAGGATACAATTTCTGTCTTTAGCATGCCTTTCGACGACTCTAATATTTTCACTTTGTAGGCACACACTGTGTAGTACATGGAGTGCAAATGTCATCAATCTACTGTTTACAGTCTTTCTAACCTGAATGGCTAATAAGTTTAACACATTCATTTTTCAGTAGAAATTAAGTTTGTCAGAATGACTCACACTTCTATGTAAAGGAAGTTCTAAACATATTTAAGGGGAAATTTAGCTGTCAAAGTCATTTAGTTTATTGAAGTAAGAAGAATCCCATGTTTCTTTGTAACTGTTCAGAGAACAGAGTACTTGGCAGATTCAGACCTGTGTGAGATAAGTGGTTTTAAAACATGTTTGTGTACATGTGTGTGTGAAAGAGAGCAATTACAGACTCTGGAGAGCAATTCTGGAGAACCTGAAGACATACTTCTTTATCCTGTATTACTAGCTACAGCCTTTCAATAAGTTCAGTTAGTGAGGTCTAAGGAAGAGCTTGCATGCTGTTTTTTTATAAGTTGATATGTTGAAGGACATTACTCTCCTTACATATCTTGCCTTGCTGGTGCCCCTAGTTATAACACTACTGCTTGTAGCACTTCAAGAACATCTTTCATCACTAGTTTCTGAAAAGTTTTATATAAATATTGGTGCTCAGAATAATATGAAAGTCCTGGAAAAAGATCTACCAAAGAAAAAATCCTGTAAGCTAAACATGGCTGAGCACCAAACAATTCTACTTTTATTTTTTCCAATTAAAATCGGGAAAATTTACAGCGGTGCAGAACTACTTCATCAGTTTCATTGGTCAGATAGTTAAGAACCTGATTTTCTATTCAGGCATTGTTTCAGTAGAAATTTTCTGAACAGCTCTTACTAAGTCTTGTCCTCTTACTGTCAGAAAACCTTTGAAAGGTGAGATGATGTACCCAGAACACAGACCAAGTCAATTGCTTCTCCTGCCACTAGTATAGCCCATATCCCACAATGAGACATGGGGTCACTTCTCATGTCTCTTTGAGCTCACTATGCTGCATTCAGTCCTTGTTTTCCCTGTTCAGAACTGGAGGTCCACACACTAGGTGAACTGTTGCCTATACACACACCAGTAAATGCTGGTATGTCTGTCTCCAAAGCACAGGCTCCCAGGCAAGACAAAGCTTGATGTCCTATGAGCAAGTAAGAACATGTGTTGAACCATAAGTGCAGAAGACCTGCAAAGGTTCTGGGCCAAAAGAAAAAGAAGAAAGAGGAAGTCTCAGTTAGGAGAATCATGGTGAAAGTATTCAGCCAGAAGGAGGAGAATGCTAGTATGGGTAGGATGACTTATTTGTGGAGAGGTAAGGACTGATATCCTTGCTGATTTAGAATGGGTCAATTCTGCCTCATTTTGGAGGGGCTGACAATGAGAGTCCTAAGCTTCCCTCAAAATCCACTCCTGCACTACAGCCCAGATCCATGAGCTGAGAAATAATACAGGAAGTCTAAGATATCTGGGAAGAACTCTTGTCTACTTTCTGAATACAGTCTACCATAAAGGGGCATCCTCCTCCTTTATAAAGTCTGCCCTCAAGTCCAAGTTATATACATAAACTTCTTCAATTTACTGCCCTTAGGAAGCCCAGGAATGCCCCTTAGGCGAGCTGGATCACACAAAACACTTGGAGCCTTTCTCTAGCTGCCAGTGAAGGCATAGTTCATGTTCAGTATGGGCACTGTGATTTTCATTCTTAGTTGTTAAACACCAACAAGCCACCTGAGTCCTTCCTTAGCAGGAATCCTTTGTGGATTTCAGCCCTTGCTTAATTATTGATGAAACATGTCCCAGCATTCATCTGGGGCTGCAGAGGGATGTCACTCTTTGACTTTTCTCTCTTTGCAGAATCCCTTTCAAAGAACAGAATATTTTCAACAAAATATTTATTTGTTTTAGGATCACAAGAAGATCATCTTTTAATCTAATAGAGGATTAAAGTGAGATGCATGTTAATGATAAGACCAATTAGATAAATTGCTAAGGATCACAGGAAGCTTTAACATGCCACTGTCCACTTTATCTATGGGCAGGTAATGCTGAATTCACCCACTACTGGAATTCTTTCATTTTTAATGGCACATTTGAAGTCTTTGAACACTTCCATTCAGAAGATGCTAAAGTAGACGGAGTCCTGAGACAAGTGGCAAAACATATTTTTACAAGGATAATTTTTGGTTACATTGGAGCCCACTTTGAAGCCCACTTTTCTTCAAACTCATTATTTCTTCTAACTCCTATCAGCAACTGTCTACAGACAGATAACTCCTAACATAAGCCAATATGGCATTAACAACAGGTTGTGAGAAATCGCCATTACCTAATCAAAAGAAGAATTATCTTTCTGAAAGATGGTATTTAGTTCCTTTTTCGGGGGAAGGGGAAAGAAGCTCAGCATCAGCTGAACTGTTTCAGGTCAGGCCAGTCACCATGGCAACAAATTTTTCTGATATTAGAAAGTACTGCTTGGGAAGTGTGGTTAGTATAATAGCATCATGGATCATTTTCATGTATTCACTCTAGAATTAAGGCTTAAAGAATTACATCCTTTTCTTCTGAAGAAGAGTTCCACATAATGCACAACATACAGATTATACGTGAGAAAATATATGCATATTGAAGAAATCAGGTGATCTCAGTCAAATATAGGGCTTGAAAATTTTGTCTGGCAGAACCCCAAATTTAGATACCTAGTAACCTGATTGACACACATAGCTGTCCTAGTTGCTTTTTGCTCCATTTGCTACAGTATAATGCTATTTGTCTGTTATATAGCTATAATCAGATGCACAGATGCAGAATATTTCTGAGCAGCAGATTAATACCTAGAACAGTGACTGTACTTGAATCATTTAATTTCTTGTCACATTAGAATGAGTTGTATTTAAAATATGCTGGGTTTCCTTTAACAGTAAGGATAAATATGTAATTTGACTACACCTGGGGATTTTCAGTCTGTAATGTCATTCTTTTCACTTTTTTCCTCTCTGGAGGTAGGCACATAGCTTCTAAAAGTGAAAAGAGCTGCTTAATGATAGGTTAGATTCTTAAATTAAGTCTTTTGGAGGATTTGATCGATGACATGAGAAGTGCTGGATTCAATGCAGGTATTAGGAAGGAAATCTGATTTTTAAAAGGCAGAAGATCAGACTCACGTATAAACTACAATATAAGTATTGAAGATTCTTCCTTGTCAGCTAAATAAGTCCAAAATTCTTCAAGATAAAGCAACGTACTGCAAATGCATAAATATGTATCTAACACTTTTATATGGGGGAGTAAAGAAAAATTTCATTGGCTACCATATTCTGAGCCAAATTCTGATTTCTGTTTCATCTCTGTAAACCCTAAGCTGCCAAGGGAAATTTCTCAGGATATACAAGCTGGTAAAATGAGCTCAGGATATAGCACAGTATATTGCATGAGGTAATGCTCACCCAGATAGATGTCTGGAGAGTTTCCTTATGGACCAGGGAAGAACCACTTGGTCTGTGCAGGAATTACTGGGTGAAGCACTGCAGCCGCTGTTCCTCATGAGGTCAGACTAGCTAATCAGCATGCTCCCTTTTGGCCTTGAAATCTATGAATCTACTAAATGAAAACAAATGTTGCAATTAATCAATCTGCTTTTTCTCTGCTCTAACCACAGAGTTAGTAATAAAAAATTGGCCTCTCAAGACACGGTTCTTTAAAGATATTTTGACTTGTTTGGTGCAACACTGCCATGAATTAAAGGCATAAGAGGTGTCTTTCTTTCATTTCTGCATTGGTTACCTGTCATAACTGGAATTCTGAAATCCTTATTCCTGGCTTAGCTGAAGCTTGCATCTAGTTAGACCTCTGGAATTTCCGAATACATAATTTCAGGGATTGGATGCAATAAGTGTTAGACTGGCAGCATACAGCTGTAGTGGAGACATGCAAGTGTCTGTCAGCTGCATCGTGCAATAGTAGGATGCTTAATACTAACCAAGGCCATACATCACACATGTGGGCGGAGTTTAACCTCCTAAAATGGAAACCTTGTGGCAACATTCTTGTCTGGAGGACTGAATTATAATTGTGCATGTGTAAACAGGATATATGTCATGTATTTTTACCTGGATCCTGAACTCATTATATATTTGGCATGTCCATAAGCCATGTCCAATGCATGCTGCAAAACCTGTGACCCATCTGAGACCCCACACAAAAATAGAGATTCTTCTATGATACAGTAAAAATATGACATCTTGACAATTTTACCCAATGATTAAGCTATAATAAAATTAACTATTCTCAGTCATATTAGTTTCTCAGTGTAATGGTTCATATTGCTTCTGTGACTAAATAATAGGAATTGGTAAATATATCTGAGATGTTGAGTAATTTGCCAACAGCTGAAGCCAATCAAAAGGTACAAGCTGCAAGATATACACATTTTTGTTACAAAATGTGATCTTCATTATAACATAAAGCCTTGGAAAATGGGATTTATGAAGCTGAAGTGTTGCTGTATGTAATGTAGGTTGTTTATTGTGCTTTATACAATGATCTGAGTAAAGATATTTGCACTGAAGATAATCTTTTCAAAGACATTTTCAGACCTTATTTTCCAGACAAGATATAAAGTGAAAATACATTCTTCCTCCTTTTTTCCCTCATACTTACATATCTTCCAGCCTGTACTATTTTGAATCACCATAATGGAGTAAGATTAAATACTCCTAGCTATTCTGAAGAAAAATATAAAAAAAAAAACAACATTATTTTATGTTTAATTGTATTATGGTTAACTTTTGCTGTCATTCATCAGTCTTTGGCATGTGAATTACCAAACATGATGGTAGGCTATGACCTGACAATTCACTGGGTTGAGTTTGAAATGGCAACTTGATCATCAGAATGACAGACATAGACTTTCCTACCAGATTAAATAAAACCTTCTAATATAACTATCATCTAAATGAACATATAATTTTATGAATGATTCAGAGAAGTTTAGTATTTTTATTGAAGTGACTTCATGTGTTGCATCCTATGATCTGTGACAAAAGGTGGTGTTTTGCTGCCCACATGTAACCATCTTGCAATTTTTGTAGGTGTCATAGGATGTCTGAGGCATCCACACTGGGCTGGCAGACATGACCTGCCACTTCTGAAGATACAGCTGGAGGCCAGACAGGATACTCTAGAGCAGCTACCACGGTACAAGACATCAAAGTTTAGTCAGCTGAATTGAGCCTAAGACATTTAGGTTTGCACTGTATTAGCTGAGATCTGCTCAATACAGTCACCAGAGTCTGGAGCTTAACTCAATTTGTCTGATTGTAGACAGAGAGTGGCTAAGCAGACAAATCACTTGCAGGGTTACAGTGCCTGCATTAACTGACTATAACAAGAGTCTAGACATTTAGTTTACATGTAGACGGGTATACATGGGCATATGGAGTCTTAATCTCTAATGAATTCCCAACCATAGGGCTCAATACAGCTGCTCAAAACATTTAGTGTCATTTCAGATACCTAGGGCATCACTCATCACACATCTAACTGCTTTTCAAGAAAAGCAAAGGTCTACCATATGGCATCACACCTGCCACTGTTATGCGGATGTTTCGGACACATTTTGGCATATCAGCTGGCACTAAGATCACAAGCTCACACAACTCACCTAAGTCCATAATGTCTTGCTTTCCTTCCAGAATACCTTCAGCAGCTGCCGACACATTCCAGAGTGAAAAGACTACAGCCCCTAAAAATGATCAAGCATGTTTAAGGTAACATTATATGCAGAGCTAGGCAATTAATTAACAAACTGCTCATTCGGTCTTAGTGTTGGGAAAATCTCAACTCACTGGAACCTTTAGCGAATGACAGTTGCCATCCTTCCTGTCTCATCATCCATCACCACAGCCATTTAGTGATATTTTAAATCTTTCCTGTCCATCACTTCATTGACAAAATAGATTATCAGGGGCAACCAACCTCAGACTGTCCAGAAGATGGTCAAATTAATAACTGAAGAGGACTCCTTCAGAACTGTCATGGGCAATCAGAAATAAAAACATCAGATGAAAACCAAGAAACAGGGACTTCCCCGAGGGATGACGAAAACACTTTAGAATAATGGCCCAATTATTTAATTCTCATTTCAGTGAAAATCCTATAAAAGTACTTAAAAAAACCCACATTAGCACTAAATGAGCTCATCTTGATTAATGTTATTAAAACAATTGCCAGTGGACTTAGTAATGATTAAGTCTTTTATCTCAGGTGATAAATTCTTAACATTCTAGCTACATTAGGATAAAAGATAAAAATAAAAGTTTATTTTAATTTTAATTTTTCTAGTTTATTATCTTTTTTCTTCACTCCTCAGTCAGACAGAGCAATGTGTGTATATTTCTACCCTAATCTTAGTAAGTGTTGCACAGGAAAATTATGCAAAAATTTTCCCGCTGCTTTAGTTTGGTACTTACGTGACTCAACCTTTTCTTCCGACTAAGTTTAGACATTATTCAAGAGTAAAATTATAATATTAATATCTCTAATGACTCTTAATAGTCAATGGCAAGGGATGGGCTCAGTCAGATAGACTGACTGCATCTGTCTCTTTGTACTTATCTACCTTAGGCATCCTCATCAAATACCTACACTGAAGTGGATGAATTCCAGCCTTCAAACCCTGCACAGGTACATTAGAGTAAGAATCCAAGCCCAGATGAAGTCATTAAAAAGACCCCTGTTGACTTCAATGCCAAATTTGCCTAGACTTACTGTACCGGTAGTTGAGAATCATTTTTGATTGTCAGTTTTCACATCTATCCCACAGTGTCTTGGCTTTCTCTCTCAGGGGCCTCAGAAGAATAAAACTGAAGCAGAGTATGGGTTTTGCCTGTGGCATGCACATGAAGGAGTCAGGACAGATGAGTCCTGCATCACCCAGGAGCAAGCCATTTCATATATGGAGAAGGTTTGTTCTCAGTCACCTCCATCCCCACTGGGAGAGCAGGGAGAGAAGTCAAGGACATAACCATAGTGCTTCCTTCCTCTGCCAGTGCTGCTTATGGGCCATAGCAGAGGAAGCCTTGCTGTCTTTCTGAAGTAGCTCTTCTTACACTGTGTGTCATGACAGCCCAGGAAATTCCAGCTACACTGTCTACAGGAGCCGAGGTCTCACTCTCAAGTAAGTGTTCAGAACCTTCGTATGAAAGTGCTATCTGCAGAGGACAAAATATGCAGGCAGTTTTCATTTGTATGGATCAAGCCTCAGAGTGAACAGCAGTCAGCTTCTCTGAAGAACTTCACAAGGTCTTTTTCCCCATATATGTGTGTGCATGTGCTAAATTGCTTAGTTCCCTTCATCACAAAGATGAGTGCATATTGATGTCACTCTGCTGATGTTTGGTAATGGTTTTGCTGTTCTCCCTGTTCAAAAGGTATGGTGTGCATGTCAGAATACTTTGAGAAGAACCTTAGAGTTCATCCTTACTTTTCTGAAGTTTCTTTGACGTATCAGTAAGCATTCTCCTTCAGTCAGGGCTGAGAGCAAACTGTGACTCATGAGTACTCAGACTGTGTTGTACTGAGAATGATAGGAGTCTGCTTTTCCTTATCTTCTCCGTTACAGGTTCTTCTGGCTGCATCAGGGCACACTGCAGTTTTCTCTTGGACAAACATAAAAAGGAGATTTTGGAGGTTTTTTTACTCTATACACTCAGATGAGCTGTAGTCCTTATCACTGAGTAATTATACCAATATCCCCTTGAAAGCCCTTGGAGACAGGTGAAGACAGCAGCATTGCCGTTCTGACTGGTCTTTGTATACATGGCATCTCCTCCTCAGAGGTAGTGGAAGTATGATGCCCATGTGGCAAGGAGATCTGAGGATCTCCTATTGTTGGGTATGCACAATGGAGAGACCTATAGGTAATCTATGAAAAGCAGACATAGTGGACTTTCAGCCACCAACTGCAAATACAGTATCCTGCATGCGTATGTACAGCCTCTGGTGAAGCCTGCACGGCCACAGCTGGGGTGTTCTAGATGATTATGGCACATCCACATGGACCTCTGTCACACCTCTGCAGTGCGGTACAGACCTATCTTCACACCACACAATGCCTCCAGCTTTTCACCCTGTAGACATCAGTAGTTCCTTGTGTTTTTCATGAGTGGCACACAGGTCAATCCACCACAGATGGATACAGCAATATACAGGATAATGTCCTGCTAGCCAATTCCTTTAGTGACACCAAGAAATGCTAAAGTGGAAAGAAAAATGTGGCTTCAATCCTGTTCAGTCTTTTGGCCAACATGCTTCCACATACTGTTATCAAGTTTTTAGAGATGCTGACAAATAGCTCACTTGATCTGAAGTGACCGTTGCTCAAAGAAGGTTTTTGATGCTATTTGTGCGCCTCTGTATGGAACAGCTCTTGGTCTGTACAAAGGGATATGACAAAGAAGCTTGAGACTTTAAATGCAGACCTGGGAAATGATATCACAAAGGGATTTCATGAAATAAAATAAACCCAGACAAGTTTTAATTACATTCTCAAAGTTTACTTTTTAAATAAGTTGCTCATAAGTTCTGCAAAACCTCTGGTTTTCCACTTCTTGACATTTCTTTGACAACTTGAAAGATCTGATGAATTCTCTGAAAATGTATAAAAAATGAAATGTCCTCAAGTTTCACAGATCTTTTCCTTTCATCCCACATTTTGCAACATGTAGCAATCATTGGATAGCAGATTTTGCTTATTTTCACCAAAGATTTTACAAAATGCTCCTTAGTTGTTGCTGCTGAAGAACCCTGAAGTTTCATTAGTTTCTCCCTACCTGACCTTGAACTGACAGCAATATGTGCTTTCTTGTATCTTTCTGGAAAATATATCCTACTCTAGTCCACAAACCTTGAGTCCTGAGGACTCATTTGGCCTTTGAATTCATTTCTGTCCAACTTTATTTAGTCTTCTGCTGAAGTCCAGACACTTTTCTCTTTCTCAACTAGAATTTGTTTTCTTGCTCCTCTCACCCCTACCCAGCTTCTCCTGCTCAAGGATGGTTTTCTTCTACACAAAATGAAGATTCACAGTCCTACAGCTGAACTCTGTACAACCCACAGGAGTCCATTCAGCCACATCTATAATAGCAAGCTAAGCACAGCCAGGACAAAAGCACAGATGTCCATCATCTGAATTGGAGAAGGGTTACAACAGTACCAAGAGCATTTCTGACCTTGGGCAGCCAGCATCCTCCAAACAGTTCCTGATCACAAGTAGCCCTGCCCTGCTGCATTTCTGCAAACAAAAGAAATCATACTGGAGGCTGTTAGCCTGTCCTCACCATTGAATGTGTCTTTGGAAGGATGTGTGCTCACATGAAAACTGTAAAGGCAGGTGTTCCTTTCTCAGTTTCACTCCAGCATGGCTTTTCATGAATCCCTCTCGCCACCCAGACACTCTCCACATCAACAAAATACCCTTCAATGTGGCTGGCTGGCTGGATTGTACCAAGTGACTACTGCCACTCAGGTGCTGGAAAATTCCCATTGAAAAGCAATGTTCAGTTTGGCTATAGGTGGTTTTCCACAATTAAAACTAGTGGATCAGTGCTTTCTGTGTGGGAGGAAGGGAACGCAAAACAGTGGAAGAGCCTCATTCAATTGCACAAGCTGCATGAGCAATTAATAACTCAGAGGGGAAAGAAATCACAAACCAAATCACAGGAAATGGCAATGGAGCTGCAAAAATGACATCATAGTTTTTTAGAATTATTTAAACATTTTAGACATATGTGCAAAGCTCAATGGAGATACTCCAGTGCTATGTGTCAGTGAAAAATCAGCTTTTCATTCAGGATCAAGTCAAGTATCTTTCTGACTTCATATTGGAGTGCTTTACTCATTTTTATTTTTTTTTTTTTTATACACGGCATCTAAATAAAGCCTCTGTCACAATTAGCTGTGCTGAAACAACCTTGTGTATCACATGATGATGCATATGCTTTAGCTGATGTGCATCCGGAGAGAAAGCTAACCAGAACCACAGGATATTTCAGACCTCGGGGGGAGGGAATTGAGCAGCTCTGCTGTGGAAAGTAGCTGGAAGTTATCCAGCTTCCCCAGGCCAGTCAGTCATGAATATCCTGCCTTGGCCACAGAGGGGTTGTGGAGGAAGCAGGCTCACAACAATTGGGAAAGGTTTGTAACCACAGGAGTCAAATGAATGAAGCCAAGAGGCCGCCAAGTGATGCAATTCATGGACAAAAAAAAAAAAAAAAAAGAAAAAGAAAAAACCGTCTTCTCAGTTCCTACACAGCATTCATCATTCACTGTGACCTTCCAGGAATGTGCTGACAGACACAAAGCGTTTTGTGTGACATTGTGCCAGTGAACTGGAATGACTGCTGCTCAAACCATTGTTTCCTAACAGCAGGGCACCATCTTCTGGAGGCTGCACAGACTGTCCCCGATGCTCCTGGAGCAGTGCAGGGTGGGCTGGAGAGGGGCAGAATGATGTACCATCCCTTTGAAAGCAATTTAGGATCTAAAAAATACACAAACAAACAAAAACAAGAAAAAACACAAAACAAACAAACAACCCCCCCCCACAACACACACAAAATAAAAAAAACATCACCCCAAACCACTGTTCAAGCCTCATATTAAAACCATCCACTGCCTCAATTAGGCACAAGGTGTCTGAGTGCCCAACAGGGGTGTTGGAAGGGAGGGTGTGATGCTGATACTGTGCTGGGACCAAATGAAGCTGGGGAAGACATCTCAAAAATGTCTTAGCTACGCAGTTGGTCAGCAGATAACATGGCACTGTTTGACATCACAGCATGGCCACTGTGCACAGAGAAAGAAAAAAGAGTGTACTACAAAAAGAACAAAGTATATTTCTTTCCTTCATGGGCCTTTCCCATATTTTCCAGGGATGAAGATACATCTGTACATTTGTTGGCCCAAAGGAGGTTAGATTCAATACACCACTTCTAGGTTTACTGCCTTTACTGCTGCTGTGGTAATGGTAGCTCTGGCAGCAGTAAAACAGTATCACCTTAAGCCACCAGGACCCAATATCAATTACTTCTTCCCATAAAATTTCAGAGTAAAATACACTTTAATTTTAGGTGTATTTCATGAAGGAACAAAACAAAAAAAAAAGAGATTTATACACTAGGTACAGACATATCTGGTGACTTTCACTGACATTTATAAAATAAATTAGAGGCATTAGGACACTAATTCTCACTGCTGTGTCCATTAGGCTCTTGAGGCTGTTTTGGCTATGCCATGATTTACTGCTGCTTCCTGAGCTGTTCGTTGCTGTGTCCCCAATGCTGTGGCATCATCTCATAAAGCCCCCAATGTCCACAAGCCCACAGATATGTCCTGCTCCCTGCTCATGGTCACCTGTCAGGAAAGACGGAAATCCTCTGCTGGGGACTTCGCTGCCCTGGGTGTTTACAGACACCACACTGCCAAGGCAAGATCTGCTTCCCTACAAGTAGAAGATGTGGCCTTGGAGGTATAGAGGTCACATCAGGCCATGCTTAGTGTGAATGACAATATGTCATTTTTCAGAAACACCTCCAGGGTCCTGTTCATTTCCTTATAAGTAGGGTAAACTTTATTCCCTGGTGATGAGTCAGGCAACAGATTGCTGATTTGGTTATACATCCAATGTCATCTCTCAGATCCTCTTTGTAGAGTCCTTTGTCCTCCTTTTTCTGCTCAGTCCAGACACTAACTCACTACAATGTATATTCATTTGAATACATAGAGTGGATTTTATTCTTCTCTGTGTAATGTTGTTGTCCAAACAGACTCATAAAAAGAAAACAAAAATTATCTGCTCCATTTAATATCTGCAAAGCTCATCAGTCCCAAGCCCTTTGATGTGTGACATGCATGTTTTGCTATTGTAATCTTATATAGAAGTGACATATTTTAGCTGAAAGACAATGACATAGGTACCATGAACAGAAGTGTCCAGGCAGCTGGGTATGTCTAGGAGCATAAGCTGCTAATCATCAGCTTAAGGGTGGCTGGGTGGTGAGAAGGTTTCCCCACCCTTCTTTTTTATTATCTTTCCTGCAACCCTTCCAGCACATCACATTGTGTGAAGGGAGAGGGAAAAAATGGAGTAATGCAGAGGCATGTGGCGTTGGGCTGCTCTTGGCACTGTGGTGTCTCCCTTGCTGGGGACTTTGGCTGCCAGGCTGGCAAAGGATGCAGGACAGCAGAAAAGAGGCTGTCATGCTGCAACTACAGATGGTGCAGTCCTTGCTGTACAATGGATATGGCTGCTCTTGGCCAGATTTTGTGCCTGAGCAGACCTGGGGCTCAGCAGCCTCACAGTCAGGAAGAGAGGAGTGGAGCCTGTCCAAAACGAGGAACGTATGTGGGTAGCAATGTCCTGGATATCCTGGCCATGGCTGGGGTTGCATACTGAGGTATTCCCATGTGTCTTGCTGGATTTCAATACAGCAGACTGGAATAGGCTTATCTGAACATGAAGAAATAAACAGTTACAATAAAAGGTACAAGCACCTGCTGGTTCCACTGTGTCCTCCATAAATACAGTGGGTCACCTGGCCAATGCCAGGGAGAGGACATGGGCAGATGATATGAAGACAGAGAATGGAAAGGTCAGGAGCGAGTACAGGAATAACTGTAGTATTACAGTCCAGACTCGGAGAGGTAGGATATGGGGAAAGAGTTGGAGGAAATAACAGATGCTACAACTCTTTATTGAAGACAGCTGAAGATGCTAGGATAAACTTACTCTTCTATCTTTGCCTGGAGCCAAATTTTCAGGGCCGTTCAGGTGACTAAATGATTAGTCAGGCTGAGATAAATGAGTCACGCCATTTCTGTGTAGCACTGTCACTGTAAAGCTGGGTGCTCAATGATGTCCAGTGTGCTTTAGACAAGCATTTAGGTTTCTTACTTCAAAACCAAACATGCTGCTTTATTTCTCACAGTCCAGCTGCAGCCCTCAGTCTCCCACCGCTGCCGTAGGCTGAGGTCACAAGGAGGCTGTTCCCATGCCCCTCGCTAGCTTGCTTCTTGGCATCCACATCTGGGAACAGACATCCGTGTGCCCCGTGTATCTGGGAGCATGTGATCCTGGGCAAGTGCCTTATACTCTGCATGCCGCAGATCAGACTTGCTGGGAACAGTTCCCAGGGACTTCCTCAGTAACTGCCCACTGGTCTCTTAACAATGTTTATTGGAAGATGGGGAAATGATCAAAGCAAACCTGTAGGGAAGCATAAAAAGATCAGATCTAATCTAAGCTGTGTGTAACTGTCCAGCTAGACAGAGTAAAAGCTTCCAGTTACAATTCATTTAAGAGACTAACTTCCTCCTACTCTGCCCCTGATGCAATAGCTGATTTTATGAGATAATCAGACAGAGTTCTCCAGTTATCTAAGGGAAGGCTTCACCTTCCAGTGAGCAATGAAATACCAAGCCCACCTGGTATCAGATGGTATAATTTAACTGGTGGCAGTTTATACCAGTGGATATCAAAGAGAGATCTGACTCAGTATCTGCAAAGGCAGTGTTAGTGAAAGGTAATATCTATCCACTATGCAACTGTGGGTTGTAGCAACACAGCACCAGAAAGTCTATGAAGTAAAGATTATTGTCAGTTTGTGTGGGATTTTCATCCCCGGGTATTCCAAGCCTTTTGAGCTTGCTACACCCTGTGAATCGTTCCTCCCTATATAAAGACAACAGATTTGTGTCCACCTTTTCACAACAAAGGCTGAATTCCCACTACTACTTCACTGATTTATTTTGAAGGTCTAGAAAAATGACACAACAGTCTTTAACCAAACAGGTTATGGATATTACGGTTTATCAGAAAAGCAGGACTATCACACTTTAATAAGGAAATTAATATGTTTTCTTTATTATAAAATCAAAGCATATTGCATTCAATAATTGCCAGTTTCTTTTTTCTAATTCCATACATGATGGGACATGGAAAAATGGATATGATGAGGCTTTTAAGGAGGAAATTACATCTTTTTTTTTTTTATATATATATATATTTCTGACTCTTTGAAGCTTTTCAAAGAGTTCCTGATGAATTAGACAATCTCTGTCCAGAAAGCTGAATTTAAACAACAATAAAAGGCATTAAATTTCAGATGATGGGTGCTCAGCCATTCTGAAATTCAGGCGTTATTACAATGTTTCCAGTTAGGCACCCAAAGTCATTAGTCACTTCTGAAAATCTTGGCATAGAGTAAAAGAGAAAATCTCCAACTGAGCTAACATCCTTCATGTACAGCCTTGTAAAACAAAAACTAGAAAAAAATGTCCTAAAGCCCATGAATGAGTCAATCTCATTCATTGTGTAAGCTGTAAATTGTTTTTACTTAATAATAGCTAATACCTGGCTTTTATACAGATTTTTTTTTTCCTTTTTATCAGTGAGCTATAAATGTATTGTAATCTTTAAATGAAGCATCATGGAGCCATTAATATAAGAATTTAGTCAGTGTAGACAAACCATCATAGCAAAAGAATCTGGCTAAACAAAATATACACCAAAGTATTTGCTCCTTGGAAGACAATGGAAAATTTTAAGAAGGAAAAAATTCTGATGCCTTTCTCACATATTATGCTTGAGAGTGCATTTCTCAGTCACAGCAAAGACAGTTGTGTTATTATTTCTTTCTCTGCTATCTTTCAGTCCCTCCTACCAAGCCAAAGGGAAGAAGGTTTCATCACTGATCCCAGCATCAGGTTTTTATACTGTCCTCCAGAGCAAAAAGGCAGGAGGTTGCACCACAGTTGTTTGGTGTCTCCCAGGACAGTTTTCAGAGCAGTTGTTTGGGCATTTACCCGAGGCTGTACCTGAAACTATATCCTGGCCCATAAGCCACAGGAATTGATTCAACAGTAAAGGGGACAAAATCATCCTTAGCACCACTCTCAGCCTGGGCTTTTAAAATATCCTGGGGTACTTACTGGGATACCCATAGTTTGGCTGCAGAAGCAGACTCATTAAGGATGTAACAGCACAACGTTCCTGATGGCCAGGCTTGTTTTACCATGGAGCAACCCACTGCCAGCTGAGCTACTGCATGCCTGCATGGACCTGATCAAGCAGAGGAGCCATTTAGCAGATGGGTCTGAGTTTTTCAAATTCAGAAGTTTCAACCTTGCACAGCCTGTAAGCACCAACACTGGGCTGTGATGCAGAAAAACCAAAGCAGTGGTTGCTGCCCAGACAGGGCTACATTTCATCCAGCACAGCAGGTTTGTGCCAGATACATCACCCTCAAGCTTAGATAAGCCCCAAAATGAACCTAAGCTGTGCTGAGCTCTGCTTCTCTCACCACATTTTTGCTGTCTGCGGCCAAGTTGCTTGAACACTTTTACATGGGGTTGAAAGTGTATGCAATGCCAGGCTGGAGCTGCAAATGGAGTCAGTCATCTGGATCCTATATGAAGGCCTTATAAAGGTCACTTTGTAAGCGTCTTTGTAAGTGATGCTACACAGCTTTTATGCATAAACCTGTTGAATCTTTCATTATTCAACAAAAAAACAGTTGCTAGTCTGAGCAGGCTGAGGGTTGATTTCAGTGGGGCAACTCTGGCAGTTTTCAAGAGATTAATAAATACCGGAAGTCCTAATGAAATATTTGCCAACAACCTTAGTGCCGTGAGCAGCTATCATTTTTTTTCCTGTCACAACACTACTGCCAAACCTCCTGATAACAGAGAAGAAGATGAGCATATAGGCAAGATCAGACACAATGCAACCCCATCTCCCAGTCTGTTCAAAATGGAAACAAATCCTGGTACTGGCACACAGAACAGGCAGCTCTTAAGGAAGGTAAGAATCAAACATCTAGGAAGAGAACACTGTCTGACATGCAAGCACAAATCTCCAGGAGAGAGTGGAGAGGTGGATGCAAAAGAAGACAGAAATATGTAATAGGCAATATCCATCCAAAACACCAAACAAATGTCATGAATAGGTGCAATCAATACAACTTTATGGACATTGTCTTTCTAGTCCAGTCTTAAAAATCTTTAAAAAAAGGTTATGTGTTAATTTTGCATATTAATTTAAGAGTCAAACCAAATCCCTGCCTCATTTTTACCTAGTTTTAAAAGCTGAAGTTTCATTTGCTTTGCAAAGAAGATTTTCTTTTACTGTAAAATGATTCAAGATAAAAAAAAAAAAAATTGAAAAAAACACCAAAAAACACACACACAAAAAAACAAACAAACAAAAAACCCCAACCCAAAACCAAAAACAAACCAACCAACCAAAAAAACACCAAGCCCACACCTGACAAATTGTCATATCAAACCTTTAAAAAGCATTTTAAACAGTTAAGGACTACAATATACTTGCATATTCCATCATCAAAGTAAATATTACTTTTTCATCCCTAAATGCAAAATATTAAATAGTCATATATGACAAAGTATTTCACAAAAAAGGAACGTGAAAATGATTATCCCACTCTTGAAAACAGGTAATGGTTCCATTTGTTTTATGTGCTTACACCTCTTGAGTTTAAGAAGTGTTTGCTTACCACTGTGGAAGGTCATGCATACGGTTATTACTAATGCATATCCATCAGTTTCACAGGTAAATCAGTTGGTAGCTAATTTGACCAGACATCTGAAATTTTCCATGTTTTTTAATTATGAATTGTAATCAGAGCATTATTTTCCAGAAAGGTAATTGCTATTATCTGCAGTGCTCCCCACAAAACGCTCTCCTTTCAAAGGCAATGTTTAGAAATTCTCATTACCCAAGACTCTACCTCTGTGTTTGTCACCAGTACATTTTGAAAATGTTATCCTTGGGTCAACACTCATCTTGCTGCATTTAATGAATGGTGTGAGTCAGCCCTTCTGATTTGCATAACAGACAGTGCTTTCAAATCCATCTGGAGCTAACACCATATTACTCCCTTTCACAAGAGTACCTGGATAGCAGTGACCTGGACACCTCTCCAAAGGCCATTATTCAGTGGATGCCATATGTGCTCAGAGCATCTGAAAACCAGCCTAAATTTAATAGATAGCTAAAAATACATAAGCACAGGCTTGCTTATGTTCCAGAGCCCTTTAGCCTCCCCTATCTGCCTACACGCTGGTGTGCCCAGCTATTTCATTTTCTTCTCAGCGATAGGGGTTTGGAAGTGCTCTGATATAGAACTGCATCACTGTCACTTAGCAACCTTTGCTGTGGTCCTGAAATGAAGTGTTTTATTGAAGAATTCATGTAAGTTTGGCATTTATATCCAAATCAAAAGCTTTTCCCTCTGTCACTAGATAATTAAAGCATAATAATTAAAGTTCAAAATAAACCTGTGAGGGATGTTTCTTACTGAGAGAAACAGAAACTAGGAAAAACTGGTATAAGGATCTGCTGCCAGTTACTGAAAATGCATTTACCTAATCTTTAGGATTTTGCCCACTTGAAAGGCAAAAGTGGTGTGGAAGGACATAACATCTTTATCAGTGACATAGACAGTGTGATCTAGTACACCCTCAGTAAGTTTTCAGAAAACACCAAGTTGAATGATGTGGTTCACATTCCAGAGGGATAGGATGCCATCCAGAAGGACCTTGACAGGCTTCAGTACTGAGATGGATGAGGTTCAACAAAGCTGAGTGCAAAACCAAGTCTTGCACCTGGGTTGGGGCAACCCTCAATGTCAATACAGGCTGGGGGATGGATTGAGAGCAGCCCTGCAGAGAAGGACTTAGGGGTGGATGAAATGCTGGACATGAGCTGGAGAAGAGCATTCAAAGACTAGCAGGCCAATTGTATCCTGGGCTGCATCAGAAGAAGTGTGGCCAGAAGGTTGAGGGAGGTGATTCTGTCCCTCTACTCCACTCTAATGAGACCCCACCTGGAGTACTGTGTCCAGCTCAGAAGAGAAAAGACATGGACCTGTTGGAGCGGATCCAGAGGAAGGTCACAAAGATGGTCAGAGGGAGTGAACAACTCTCCTATGAAGAAAGGCTGAGGGAGTTTGGCTTGTTCAACCTGAAGAAAGGTCCGGGGAGACTTTATTGTGGTCTTTCAGTACTTAAAGGGAGTCTATAAGAAACATGGACACAATCTTTTTACCAGAGCCTGTTGTGATCAGGTAAGGGGTGACAGTTTGAAACTAAAAGGACATAGCTTTACAATAGATGTAAGGAAGGAATTTTTTACAATGAGGGTGGTGAAACACTGGCACAGGTTGCCCAGAGAGGTGGTAGAAGCTCCATCCCTGGAAACATTCCAGGTCAAGTTAGATGGGGGTCTGAGCAACTTTATCTAGTTAAAGATGTCCCTGCTCACTGCAGGGGGATGTACTAGATGACCTTTAAATGTCCCTTCCCTTCCAACTCAACCCATTCTAGGATTCTGTGATTCTGTGACATTGCTGAGCTGGGGGGTTCACTGGGAAAAACTGCCTTGGAAATTGCCTTTTGCCAGAGCCCTCATCAAGTTTTAGCTCTGCTTACAGTTTAGCATACAGTTTAGTAAGAACAACTTTAGTGGGAAATATCATTGTTTCCTGACATGAGAAAATTTGAAGCAGCATGACTGCATGAGAGGGTTGTTTAGATTTAACAATACACATACAGGTAATGAAAAAAAATATTTTTGCATACATCAAGTCAGTAACTATTTTAAAATATGGCCCAGTAGCCCTGAATGGCTGAAAATGGTTAAAAATGCATGACCTTCTGCCAAGCAGATTGTGGGTGATGGTCACCTCTCTGCATATGTTGACCCCTATCACCAGCAACCAGCTCCACCTTGGCTTCCTGTCCCTTGGCTGACGAAGACAGTTCGGGTTAGGGAGGGAAACTGAGGCAGGAATGCAATGTGGCTGGAGACACCCTGAACCACGGGCTGGGCAGCAAGAAGGTCCTCAAGAGGACCATGGATGCTTGGTGTATGAACAAGGACACTGGTGCTCACATCCATCAGCAACTGTCAGGCTGCAGCTGAGACTCAAAGGCAAGAGCTGGCTAAGCCAGCTGTTTGGGTGCAAGTCCTGCTCAATGCTCCTTGCAGAAGGGGTCCCCATCCATGGCTGACAACTAACCAAGTGGCCCCGGGAGGCACCAATCAGGAGACACAGGTGTGTCAGGCTCTTCCAGTGACTTTTTTTCCCCCAAGACAGAACTTAAAAATAAAATGAGAAGCAGCCTCCTTCACAGCTGAGATTCACTCTGGAGAGCCACTTCTTGCCTGCCACTCTCCTCCTGTGTTGCAACACAGGAAATTTGCTTCTGCTAACACCTGGTGTTGTTTCAAACAGCCAGATGGTCCTAACCTCAGTCGCCTGTAATTGATGGCCTACTTGTCTAACTCTGAAACTATCTCTCACTTTAGACACAGATGCTGCATCTCTCTAAATACCATTCCACATTAAAACGTACTACCTTCCTGTTTCACATATCAATCAATACAGCAGTTCTTACAGAAACCAGCAATGGCCGGTGTAAACCGAGAGGCAGTGGGTGTAAGCCAGCAGAGATAAAATCGTGCAGGCTTCAATTACAAACTGGATGTACAGTCGAAGGATTTAGACTCACATTGTAAAATTAGCTGGGACATAACCAGCAAGCAAATAAACATTACACAGTGACCCCAAGAGGAGATCAACTTGTTATTTGGATTTAGCCCACAAAACCAAGATGCCCCGGTATATGCTACTCTCTGTTACAATGTATAATGCTATTTTGGTATTTCTGCATGCCACCCTATCTGCCCACCTAGAAAATCCAAATAGCTTTATACTTGCACTGTCAATTTTCTGGGTTCTTCTGGTAGGTGGTTCTTTCTGGTTCTCTTACTTGTAGGGATCATAATGAGACATATCAGAGACTACCACAGTACCAGAAGCCATTAGCAAAACAGTGACACTTCATGAGTTTGAAGGCCAGAAGCTTTTTACATGAAAAATTAGAGCCTGCCCTGAGCTCCCCACTTCCTCTCAATCCTTGTTCTAAACAGACCGAAGGCTGGCACTGTACCTGGGACCCTGACAATGGACTCGGGAAATTGAGGCTGAAGTAACTAAGGCTACCAAGACCTTTTGTTTTCTGATGTTAAATGGAGACAGTATTCTCAAGGACAAAACATGACCGTCAGGTGTTCAGAAGCTGAGCCACTGGTGATGGTTCAAGTATTTTACCTGCATAAACCCTCAGTTTCATATCACAGCATCTCATAGCCATTAGTGCCTTGTCCTCGGAGCATGCCTGTGACAGAGGAACTGCCATCATCCCCATCTTTTTCAGGGAGAACTGAGACACTAAGCACATTCAAAGATTCACCTTAGCCAAAAAAAGATACCTGTGTCAGGAAACAGGCTAGATCCTGTTCCTGACCTGGAACCAGGTTTTTGCTTCCCAGTCAGTTCTTCCATCTTGGGCAGATGTTTTTGATCTTGCAATTTCTTTTCTTGTGCTTTGTGACCACTCATGGTCTCATCTGTATGTGGTTATGTCCATGCTCTCAAGTTCACTGATAAACACCAGGCACATCACTTTATAAGGTCTAGCCGCAATTATACAACAATTACTGTAAGAATAAAGAGGTCAGGTGTAGGATGGAGATAGACATAGTAAAATTTAGGTTGCAGTTTCATGGGAGATAGACAAAAGCATACAGTTCTGCTGCCCTCTGAGCCTATTTAACTCACTAATGCAGAACAAAACTCTGCAAAACCTTTTCCAGAGCAAAAGAGGGTACAGGAACAGGGAGAGTGACATTTACCTTTAAGCAGTAAAAGACCAGTAGATCAGAGCAGCTGCCCATGAAAACACAGCCTTGGTTTACAAGAATTTACTAAAGTCAAAAGAAAATGGAAGTGATTCGATGCCAATGATCTGTGCAGAGGAGCAGTCCACAGTGCAGGGAGGTGTAATACTTGTGTAGGCTCTCAGGTTGTGCAGAGAGTGCATTAGAAAACAATGTGGCTGTGAACAGCTGAACTGCTCCCTAAGTCACCACATCTTAATACAAACTGTTACTGGCATAAAACAAACAAACTCCTCCCAGAAAGACCCCACTCTATCATATTCTGTGAAATAAAGACATTTATCATGTCATTTCCCTTTACACTGTACAGAAAAGGAGTCTGCAGTACAGGGCATTGCATTTTTACATATCTGGATCCCTATAGGAAATTGAGTATGACAATACTGGGTCTCCCTCTGCCTTTCCTCTCAGTACTTTCCCAATAAGGCTGCTTCAGTTTCTAAGCCTCACAATTTTTCTTTCCAGTTGTTGTCTTTGCCAGCTTGAATCTGACAGGTGAGATGGGTAACTGAAAGATCACTTTTTTAAAGTGATTTGTTGAATTCCTGCTTTCCCAGTGTGCTTATTTGCTCTCAGGAGTGATTTTTTTATTGTACATCCCCATCCCCACTGAGTCTCCAAGAGGCCTGTGGTAGCAGAGCTTTTAGATTTTTTTGGCCTCTTTGCAGAACTGCAGGGGTGAACTCAGCCTCCCTAACATGCTTTAACATTTCATAGGCTGGCACAGGTGAAAGCAGCTCAGGGCCAGATAGCATCTCCTCTTGAGATCCAACTACTTGAAGCACCTCCTCAAACCCATAGGAAGAGTCCAACTCATCCCAAAGCCTCTAGAAGAAGATGTCTGAACATCTCATTATCTGGCCCTCTGGGATGTGCATGAGGAAAGGAACTACAGCCCAGATCCTAAGTCCTAGACCTGTCTGTTGCTCAAGTACAGTGAGGACAGGACAGCAAACTCTCAGGGCGCAAGCCCAGACTCTGGCACACAGTCACCTATCTGCTATTATGGTCCAAAGCATGACCCTGGCCAAACTAGCCAGTGCTCCTCCAAGCAATACCTGGGCACAGTCTGAGAGCCAGGAGAGCCCACTGATTACCTTTTCTTGTCAGGCAGGCAGACGGATACTCACCAAAACGTGCCAGTTGGCAAGGGGGACAAAGAATAGCCTCTGCCCTTTACAGGGCAGTGATTTATCTGTACAGACATAGCCACTGAGCCCGAATTATAAATAGTTGTGTCTTGCAGTGGGGAATGGAAACTGTCCTGGTCATTGTTTTGATGTATTTATGGCAGTTTTTAACGTAAATCTAAGTTTTCGGTGCTAACGGTCCAAGCTTGCAGAGGATTCTCTCCTTTTGCCAACATCTTTGTCAAGTCAGAAGCAAATACACCCTCATCTCCTACCTCTTCACCTCCAGTACCTTAAAGGGATGAGAGGAATTGGGAATTGAATGGAAGTCTGTAGCACTCATTCTCTATTCGTGCTTCAGGTTGCAGTTGTAGCTGTGCGTATTTGAGCAGCCATCCAGACTCTAATGGAGCTGCTCCTGTGTTAGTAAGATCAGAGGAAGGACTCTGCTGTTTAATTTTTGGATATTTATGGGCTAAAAATCAAAGGGTCGACACATACTGAGACATCAGGGAAAATCTCTTTTTCTGCCTGTGTTAACAGCTATGTTCTAAGATAAAGCTGTTATTTCAAACCATGACCTAGTTTTACTTTGCACTAGTCTTTTTTAACTGTCCTGGAAAGAAGGATGTGTATACAATTTTGCAAAGAAACGTGAACTATTCTACTTCATTACATTTCTTTGTTCCAAAATGTATTCCTCTTGTGGAGATTCCAGCAGACAAGGAAAGCAGACACAGCGGTTACTTTCCAATGTGAAACTTAAAACCACAATCTCCAGCTCAGAAAACACAGAATGAGTCACAGGAAGGGGCCACTTGCTTGCAAAACTCATTAAAAGCAAGGCAAGGCAAAATGGATTTCCTGTATCAATAAATAGATTTCTGGCAGCAGGCAGAACACCTGACAGTGCTGAAGGCTAAAAACTGGTCCAAGGGTAACCATTAGAAAACCCAGATCAATTCTCAGCTCAGAAACTGTATCTCCCCAGTACACAGTTTTCTTGACATTAGTTGGCTTCATACAGCAAAGTGCTTAGGAATATGCATAAATTTCAGTGCAAGGGGAGATGACTTAAGCACAAGCTTAAATAGGCTGATAAATCATGCCTGTAATTATTTTCCAAAGCAAGCCTTATTAAAAAGATGTACACATAGCACTACAAAGGTGTAGATACTGCAGGTAAAAGCTTTGTTTCCCAAGTTCATGAAAAAATAAAGAAGCCCTAGTCCTTGCCTGAGCTTAAAATTTAGCTGCAATTGCAACTTTGTTTTGCTGTTAGCAGTACCCCTTGGACACTTAAGTAAAGATTTCCCTTTTTGTGAATGCTGTTCTCTCCTGTTTGGCAAATGAAGCCAGAACAACCTTCTCACCTCTTCTGCACAATGCAGACAATGTGGGATTTCAGGCAAAACTGCTTAAGAGGCAAAAGGCAGAGCCAGTGCAAAACCTGGTACCAGCTAGGTTCAGCACCAGGATGGAAACAAGCAGCTGACTATTTGCCCCTTGCTCTGTTTTTGTTCCCTTTCTTTAGTTCCTCCTACAAGAAAAGTCATTTGCCTTTATTTTTCTCCTTCATATCCCAGTGTCTGGAAAGGTCTTGATGAGGATCTCTTCCTCAAAGCATCCACTAAAAAGCAGACATAATTCCTCTGTGCCAGTGCTGGATTTTCTTCAGAGCCAGTCTCTTGTCTCTCAATTACCACTAGCCCCTTAATTGCATATCTCTAACGTGCTACAGAACAATATGAAGGGCTGGGTTTCACTGCAAGCAAAATAACTAGGACTACCTGAGGTTGTGGCACTGTGAGTGTACTCTCTTCACCACCATATTTTGCTGGAGCTTTATGAATAAAAAAAAAAACAAACCCAAACACGACAACAAAACACACCAAACACCAAAAACCCTACACTAAGAAAAAGAACAACCTCCACCTTTTTATGCATTTGCAGAGGTGTTGAAAGATATATTAGTTATATTTTTAGGCACTAGCTCTTGGCACCAACAATTTTCTGCCTCTTGCAGTGAACTATCCTGAGGTAGCTGATGGCATCTGCAATGCATATTGAATTAATACTATTTATTTATAAAGAAAAAAAAAAAGTAGTATTCTGGGAATATTCCCTACCTTCCCCATGGCATCAGAAAAACCCTAACAATTTTATGGTCTTTGCTCCTCCGGAGGCTTCCTCTCTCGGATTTTTCTACCTCAAACATTAATGGGATATTCCAGAAGCAATGAATATATCCTTATAAAGTTTGGTTTGCTGATGCAAAAGCACCATTTCTCTGACTTTTAATTAAAAAGGCACCTTCATTTCAAAGCCTGTCTCCAGAGCTCCAGTGTAAATGTTTATACAAGACAGAGACATACAGAAAATAGAGAAGATTGAAGAAGCAGTGACTGCAGGCTGCCCAAATACGGCTGCCCTTGTATTTTTAACACAGAACTTGAGCTGCCACAGAGCCTTATCAACCACAAACATCTTTGTATTCATACCAACTAACACAAGCCTGACTGTATCATTATGCTGCAGTCAGCTTGCTCGGCAAACCTGGCACAGGGAGCATAAGGCAGCACTCTGTTCTCATGGACAGGAGAGAAGGGTGTTGGCCACTCTGCCACTGAGAAGCAAATGTCAAAGAGGAGAAGAAAGAGGTGAGGAAAATAAATAAATAAATTCCTATCTAGTCTCATTGCCATGAATGGCAACACTACCATTCAACCCAGATGGCTAGTTTTTCCTTAGGGCACACTAGGAATTGGACAAAAGGAATATTCAAAAAAAAAAAAAAATAAAAATCTGGGC
>VWZY01002911.1:110090-154118 GCA_013399075.1 Chloroceryle aenea
CTGGGCTGGGGTAGGGTTCCTGACTGGTCCACTTTGCTCCAGTTCCCATGGGATTACTCTGAGGTGCTGTTCCCATACCCCAAAACAGCCAGAGCCCAGATCCTTGCCTTACTTCCCTCAATAAACTCTTTTCACTTGAAAAGGCTCTGGGTCAAATGCTGTCACTGAACAGCAGGAGTGTTCCAAGTGCTGGAAGTTACACCTGATAGCCCCAATAAGAGACAAGCAATTGAGCCCGAAGATAAAAAAGCCACTCTTTACAGAGTTTTGGCAGTCATGCAGAAACAATCTGCCATTATCAAAGCATACAGAAAAATAGAAAAGTCAGGGGAAAAAAAAAGTGTTTGCCTTTATTACAATATATATTTCTACCCTTGATGCATTCAGCAGATCAATATGAGGTGTTAAAAGGATTTTCATCACTGCAGCAGCACATACATATACAGAATAAATGTTGTATATAAATAGGCTTTGAAATAATAATCTATATCTACAAACAAAAAATACCCAATACCCTCTTTCTCCTCCCTCACCAAATTACAGCAGTAACATTTTATCTTCAATGTAACTAATGCAACAGGCCTTGTATTCTTTTCCTCAGGACACAGCTGAATAGTATGGTCAGCAGCTTCAAGAAAATAAACATTACTCACTCCTCACTGCTGTGTATTCTAGTTTATGTGCATTGTATACACAGAATACACAGTGATTTAATGTGTCTGCATTTTTATGTCAGCCAAATATTCTTTCTGTAACAGAAACCAGCATTACACTGCAAGCAAGCCTTGTTTTTTTTCTTTCACAGAAAGAAGAGGAATTTGTTAACCAACTTTTTTTTTTTTACATGAATTAACAAAGCAGTTTAAATATTATGCACAAAATTACTCAGCTATCAGATCAAAAAGTCTTACACTGAAAAAAGTATGGTGATGTTTCTAGCAGTTCCAAACTTTAATTTTCACAAGTGTCTTTTCTGTGAGCAAATTTGATAGACATTAATTATAAAAGCACACATTTGTTTCACTGTTCTTCTGTATTCCAATTTGCAGATACAAAGGGGTACACAGTATGTCAGAAGTAAGGCATTTAACTTCACAGAATCACAGAAATGTTGGTTAGAAGGGACCCCTGGAGGTCATCCAGTACAACTTCATGCATGAAGCAGATGATTGCCAACACTGGATCAAGACAGCCATAACGCTGCTTAACCAAGTCCTGAAAAACGCTGAGATGGAGATTCCGCAGCGTCTCAGGGCTACCCATACAAGTGCTGCACTACACCTACAATGCTGATGGAATTAAAATGGCCACGCATTCATGCTATCGTTTGGTTTGAAATACTAATGGCAAAAGACAACCCTGGATTAAGTTATAGTTAACTTATAAATAAAATTATAAATAAATAAATCACAGACTTTAATTGTGGAGAACTTTCAGGGACCATCTTTTCTGATGAAAGCTACTGTGTGTGGTACCTTAGGAAAACAGAACTTAATGACTGTTAAGGATAAAGCCCGCAAAACTGGCAGCCTCTGAATGAAAATAAGGGTTAGGTTTATTTTATTCTGCATAACAAAGGATTTAAATAGGCCTTTACCAAAGCCAAATTAAAACAGGATGCAGTTAGGATATTCATCCATTCATTCAATCATTAACAATGAGCATTAATAGATACTTCAAAGGAAAGCGTGGCTATATTTAGAGATGCAACCATCTCAGTTTGGCAGCCAGCAATCCTGATTGTCTTTCAGAAAATCTATACCACACTTCTTCCATCTTTTTACTTAAAGATACTGGCATTTTCTTTAAACTTTCAAGAGAGAACCATCAGTTTGGGTCATTAAGCATACATTTCTTCCTCTTTGTCTAATCCTTCTATCTCCAAAGTGGGCATTCACCTTGCCTAAAGCAGCAATGCTCATGTGAACAGGAAGACTTAGGGAGGGCTCACCACTGCACACTGCAGCTGTATAAAGGATTGCACTTATATTCCTCACTACTGAAGGCACAGAGAAATGATAAATTGGCCCCCTGACATCCCAGATAAAGTCTGCAGCAATAAAAGTTAGCAAATCCCTGCTACAGAATTACCATTCTACCTATATTGCTATCACTCTTGACATGCAAGACCAGAACCTGTTCAAACAGAACAAATGTGATATAGAGCAGCTGTTCCCAAACTTTTGGGTGCTAACTGACAGCAATCACATCTTAAAATTTCTCCTGGACCACTCTCTTTCCTATTATTAAACTCTTAACTGAAAACACTATAAAGCATCTGCAAAACATGTACCAGAGTCTCACAGATCACAAGGTGTCAGAGAGCATGGCTTGTAAACCACTGTTTTAGCCATACTCAAATACAATATACATAGAATCCCACAATGCCATTTTCAGTGTTTCAGAGAACAAGCCAGGCTTCAAAATATATTTTAAAAGGAAAAAGAAAAGCTTCTGTCCTAGCTACAAGCACATTTGAGAATCATTTGGTATATGGTCACTTGATGTCCATATTTTCAGTGAAGTACTGCAGTGGGTAAAGGCAGACCATTTGGAAAACATTATCAACTGATCTGCAGTATTGCTTTTAGCACACACAGTGAAGTCTTAAGGCTGTCAAAAGCAAGTAGTAAAAACAGTATCTACAGCTTGTGTCTGGACAAACAAGGAAAAAAAACCGAAAGATAAAAGAAGACATTTCATTATCTTGGAAGAGAGTAAATTGCACTAGAAGTATCCATTCTTTATGATACAAAACCAAGAAAACAATAAAAATCCATACAGTAAAAACCTGAGATGCATCATTCACTAGCAAAGTTCACATTTTAGCCAAAATAACATTTCAAATAAAAATAGCCTATTTTGACAAAATCTGCAGTGTTCTTGGCTCAGTAACAATCTTAAACTCAGCACGTTCCATGGGTAAGATGTCTTTACTGAAAGGTGACGTCAGTAAGATGGGCACTACACACAGCAGTCTGTATTTTCCACCTGCATGAATTCCTTAATCCAAATAGCTACTCTTGAAGCATGCTATTTCCAAACTGAGACGATTCTGACCACCTTATTTAATTTGCTATTTAGATTACACATCATTTATATCCTCAGAAAAGTGTCAAAATAACAGGCTGGAATAAAACAACACAGCTCACTTGGCTTTGATAGCTACACTGACTTAAAACAGCTGAGGATCTAGACCAGTAATTAACTCTTAAACAAACAGTTGTTAGTCAAGCAAGGGGAAAGAGGAGAAATCATTTGCTCCTTCAGAGAAAGGAATTTTGGCATATGGATTGAAATCCTTGTCCATGTCACCAGACGTCATCAGGACTGGTGAGCATCTTCAGCTCCCTTACTTGCAGTAGGCTCTAATGAGATGAAAGATACTTCAGTGATGCAGAAAGATACAGAACCACTTTATGACCTTATGACATGTTTAACTGCAACTCCAACATCACTTTTATTTGACCTTAAATAATGAAACTGTATGGCACAATTTGAGGAGCTGGGTGAAGAGCTAGAAACCAGCTCCTGTTCTTAGTAAGACTCCTTGTCATCTGGAAATGTGACTAAGTATGAAAATGCATTTCTAAATTCGCTCACAGCAAAAGAATACAATGCTCACAACATCACAGATTCCAGCTGAACTGTTGACAGCAAAAGCCAAGTGATGTCCTTTCAAAACAAGCTAACTCATTCTTTGAGCTGAGGCCAACTGTTCAGAGATGCAGTTAAGATGACGCTGGATGCACATCCTGAGTTTCAAAAGGTGGAAGAGGTTCTCTCCAGAAGGTGAACTGACTGTAGGTATCAGAACAAGGAAAGTCTGAAGAATGGCTTCTTTTCAGCAAAGGGAAAATGTGATCTACCACTTCACATAGTCGGACATAGCTGGAAAATAAACAAACAAAAAGAATCTGAACTATTTCAGATCTTCTTTCTCTGAATTTGGTAAATCCCCCGCCAAGGCATGGCTACTTTTACAGGACAAGTCACCCTCTTCAAATGAATAAAACTAAACTTGATTACAGTGCCTAGATCCCGGAGAGGATTCAAGTTCAGATAAGAAATCCATTCATTCTAAGCAATGATACTTGCCTGGTAAGAAGCAGATGCTATTTTCCACCTAGATCACCTCCTAAAATATTCAAGCCCTGCATTTTGCTTCTCCATTTCTGTCCAGCTTGCTCAAGCACCTCTCCCTGCTCAATTATTCATATTTTATGTACACATAACTTCAGTTAGGGACAACCTTCACATTACTAAAGGCCATTCCCATTCAGTATTAGGTACTACAGTGCCTAAGCAACCTGCTGGAAGCTCTTGGCCCTATCTTTAGATTCTATTTTCTGGCTCTTCTAGGTAGGAGCTACAGGAAAAGGATTTTTAAAAGACCATGAAAAGGCAGAGGCTTCAGGAAACTAGCTAGTCTCATTTATATGCAGACTAAATTGTACACTGATAATTCCTTTACATGGTTAAAGTAGATGACATATATGAAAATAAATACTTTAAAATGGCTTTACATCAGCTTTTTGGGGCATTTTAACTGAGGGAAAGTGGAAAGTCTGTATTTTTTTCTACTTTTTTTTAAAGTTTTGTTTGAAATGTTCCAAGGTATTTTTCATTAGTAAAATCAAATGCACCTTTGGGTTATTAAATTAGGTTATTTAAATTAGAAGAGCAAATTAATTTAGTCTACAAGGTGTTAGGGACAAGAGATTACTTACGATGAGATGTTTGTCTTTGCATGCTCTTGTATAAGTTCTCCTTTGGGGTTAACTGTAAATATCCTGTTTAAAGAAACGCCCACCTGTTTGTATGAATAAACATCCTAAACAGAAGAGAGAAAAGAAAAATCATGATTCTGTGGCTACATCAGATGTCAATTGGGAAGACTCCATCCCCCAAGCTAACACAGCAATTAAACCCAGAAATTGTCTGGAAGATTGCTAGCTGCCTGTGTCAAAACAGTCTCTTAGATCACACTAGCAATTGAAAAGAAGGGATGCTCACATGCCAGGGTCCCTGCCTTTGCCCTAACCTCTGAGACTGTTTTCTTTTCTGGATGCTAAGAATATTTTTTGGGCTGGGACAGGTGAAATAAAAGCCTATAACCCAATTATACAGCCTTTGAATGGGTGACAGAGGCCTGCCTTCCTCTCTCTGTGTCAAACAACATACCACTGTCCAGGCAAAGTAGAGCCTTTTGATTTCACTGGGACATCCCAGTTTGAAGTCTAAGTCCCACTGCTATTCATCTAAAAACCTTTCTGTCTGTCCAGAGGCATATCTCACTGGCACTGTATCACTGCCAAGTAAAACGAAATCAGTGTTTGCACACAAGCGTAAAGATTTTTTACATAGTTAGGATTTCAGCCAGTATTTACTGTATGCTAACTTATGCAGATATAACGTAGTTACTTCACTGTTCTTCCATAGCTGCTGGCATCCTGCACTGTGGTTCCTTTGAGGAAGAGCCTTTATATTTTCCATTGCAAAAGGCCTAATAAAAATATTCTTCACTACCAGTTAAAGATTCTAGATCCTAATGCAACAGAGATATGAAATAAGAGCAACCTCTCTGTTCTCTGCAACGGAAATAAATTCATCTACTACTTACAGCGGGTCTGTTTCCAAAAGCAGCATAAAAGGGTTCTGTGTTAGGATAAAATAAATTTTTGATGTCTGTTAAACACTGAACTTTAAATTTTTCTGGCTTCTTTTCTATCACCTCCCTGAAATGATAAAAAAATGGGAGGCTGAATAAGTGCACATGAAATACAGCACAAATCATTTCATTTTCATTATTCAACATTTTTCATCTAGCTGGATACTCTTACAGAGCCCCGCCCCCCCCTTCTCCAATAAATTTTCATCTGGAAATCATAATGCCCTTGAAGACAAAATAGAATTCACAAGCTTTTATAATGGATACAGTAAATAAACTCTCTGAAACAAGGTAACCTCTATGGAAATCTAAGCTGTAAAGAAGGATACTGAGCAAGGATGGTTGATTACAAGCAGCAGCTGCTAAATAAAGATGAAAATTTATGTTTCATAAGTCAAGTAAACTGCTTCCTGAGAACGGCAAAATAATTCGTAGATTATACTAGTCTTCACTGTGTATGACTGCCTTCCTCCCCCCAAGGACTGCAATTACCATATGTGCTAGAAGCACCTCAGCCTGGTAAAATACTTCTACAGTGAGGGTCCTCCATCACTGCTAATTAGCAGAAGTTAAGAAATAAAAGAATCTTCTCTTCAGTTGCTCCTTACAGAATACAGAATTCATTAATGAACAGAGGAGTTCTCATCTCTGGGCAAAAGCCCTTTCACAGCAGCTTCTCTTGGCAAGGAAACTGAACAGGTGGCAGAATTTGGAGTTACCATAACATAGGAAGATGCCAGCATGACACAAAAGCCCTTAAGTGCAGAATCCCACATCCTAGCACCAACACATATGTCAAGGAAGATACAAATAATAGAGAAGCTTCCTAAGAGTAATAAAGGCCTTTGGAACAGCAGCTCCATGTAAAAATCAGTATTTGAGAGTGTGTAAAAGAGAAATAAAGCCGTCTTTCCTCAGTCTCACATAGACCTGATCTCAGAGCCTTCAAAACCATGCTAATTACCTCTATGTTATTGCCCACACATCACAGCAATTACAATAGTGCATACTTTCTTTAGTCTAAACAAGATACCAAACAGCAAAAAGAGTGTCACTTTAAATGTATTTCTAGATATGAGGAGCAGAAGATACCGGTAACTACCCTTTCACTGCATTTATTATTTAATCAGTCTAAGAAGTACACTGTAATACCTCCATAAGCTTTTATATTTAGAACATGACTGGTAAAACAGCCTGTAGCATGTCAGTCAATCAGAACTTTTCAACAACCTTCCATTAAAAATTCTAATGAATATATCCTGTCACGGCAGCTTTTAACAGCTTAAAATATTTTCAGTAATCACTTCACATGCTTCACTGAATTAGGAAGAAGGTGTGATATTCATAATCTGTGCTATTATTATTCAGTTATTATAGTTCAACACCTAGAAAGAACAACACTGTCCACAGAGAATACCACAGTGCAGTTAGGAGTATAAAAAATTCATTTCATTTTCACATGAATTTCTTCAAAACCCACCAAGTAATATTCTTCCAGGAAAAAAAAGTGAAATAAATAATTATGCCAACTGAAACGCCTTACAAGTTAAGACAAGAATGATTGTTCCATTTTCTCTCATAGTTAAATATTAAACACATGAGGTCAGCAGGCTGTGCCTCCTGGTGAACAGTGAACACATGTATATTGAGGTAAATCTAAGAGATAAACTAAGTAACATGAGGATCCATTGAATGTTGGTCTTTCTTTAACAAAATTTCTTAATTACATTTTGCACCAATATGTTAAAAAAAACCCAAACATTATAAATGATTTCATGCACTCTCATAAAATAAATACATAAATACATACCTGTGAAAAGCTGAGAACAAACTGCTTGGACTCAGCAACACTGGCCCTTGAGGCAGCACAGTTCCTCGTTCATTGACCCAGTGCAAGTACCCTCTGGTCATGTCTGCCATTCCAATAGCACGCGCTGAGCAATACAAAAATTTATATCCATTTCTGTGAACACAAATAAAAGAATTAAAGTAAAAATAAAGCAGGTATTTCAACACTAATAATTTTAACAAAAACGCTCTGGTTGGAAAAGACCTTTAACATCATGGAATCCATCTGTTATCTAACTCTACCAGGGCCACTACTACATCATATCCTTAAGCACCGTATCTAGATGGTTTTTAAATACATCTAAGGATTACTAATTCAACCACTTCCCTGGGCAGCTTTGTTCCAGTCTTTGATAACCCTTTTGGTATAGAAGTTTTTCCTAATGTCCAACCTAAACCCTCCCCTGCACAAATTGATGCCATTTCCTCTTGTCCTATCAGCTGCAACTTGTGAGAAGACACCAACATACACCTTACTAAAACCTCTTTTCAGGTAGAAAGTGACAAGGTCTCCCCTCAGTCTTCTTTTCTTCAGATATATCAACCCCAGATCCCTCAGTCACTCCTGATAAGAATTATTCTCAAGAACCCTCACCAGTTTTGTTGCCCTTCTCTGGATCCTCTCCAGCACCCCTATGTCTTTCATATACTGTGGCACCCAAAACTAAACACACAAGGTGTGGCCTCACCAGTGTCAATTACAGTGGGCCAAACACATCTCTAGCACTGCTGGCCACGTTATTCCTGATGCAGGCCAGGATGCCACTGGCCTTCTTGGCCACCTGGGCAAGAAGGGGATTTGTGGGTTTGTTTTCACATGAATCAAATCATGACTGTTGAACGGACTTACATTTAACATATACTTATTTAAAAGGCATAAAAAGATTTTGCCAGAAGCTTGGATAATTAAAATCCCTCTAGCTCCACTGCATTTACTGATTTATGAGTAAAGAGGACTCATTTATCTCTGGTCTTCCCATGACTTATGACTTCTATGCAGAAGTGGATAGAAAACCGTAGAGAAAACCCATACTCCTCAGAATTAAGGGAAATGACATCTGCTAAGAGGAAAACACTTGGCAAAAAGAAGAGAATAGTGTATTAGTGTTTTCTGAACTAACAGTGTTGGAACTCCTGCCTTTCGGGCCTCTGCAGGAAAAAAAAAAAAAAAGAAAAAAGACTAGTCCGTCAAGTCAGAGCAAATTTGAACTTCAAAACACATTATGAGAAATAATCTTTGACTTGACACCGAAATAAAATTTTTGGCAGAAGTCACAAGTTACCCTAGGTTCTATTCATGACAGAGAAGATTCTAATGATGTTAGTTCAACTTAACAGCAATTTTCTTTGCAAATCCTGTAAAGAAATTAATATTCATAATATAAGGAAATGTTGTATTCAGTGCACACATGCCCATTAAATCTAACTATTGAACATTTATGTGGTGTTCAGCTGTAATATCTAGCCACTCTGTAATTAACTCAGTAATTTGAAAAACAACATGACTCAAATCTATTCCCCCCACAATGTTTTTCATCACCAAAGCCCTAACAATTGACAATGCTGGCAGGCATTTAAATAACACCTGCAATTAAAAATATTAATGAACATTTTCACCAAAAGTAACGCAGAGGTTATACATGGAACCAAAGACTGTTCAGCATGTCAATTCCCAGGCTGTCCTGTCTTTTCTGTGACCACATATGTCTATGCAGAATAAAAGCACAGATGAGATGCCATTATCCATAATTTATAATTTATCATCTGTGTATAAAACAAAAAGCAATAAACAAGTTTTAGCATATCCCTAGTACACAGAAAAAATCAGATTAACTAAGAGGAGAGTTGTGTGTGTACTAGAGGCTCTTCAAACATTTACGGTAATTTGACTGTAAAAACAGCTGAATTTAATGTAATAAAAGAAAACTAGGTTTATTTTATGTGTATAGCAGAAATATCAACCTTAAAGAGACAGCAATCAGTAAGCTTCCTTATAAAAGTTAAAATTTGAAACTTTATCTGATCCCATTCAGACATCAATTAATTTTTCTCAATTCCTTTTTTCCCTCTCAGTTCCTATTCGCAAAACTCACCATACTCTGTCCTTGATAATTTGGTTTACACAGTGGCTTGACCACATTGCACAGTGTATCCAGGGAACCAGCAGTACACCTATACTCTTGCACTAGCCTTGCTCACACAGGGGCTCTCCCATGAATCACCCTATGTGAGTTGTCTGATAATTTTTCTCCTGTTCTTGTTCATCAGGCAAAATATCCCTAGGGTGGGGTTTTTTTTTGATATATTGTTATAGGTTATATCAGGATATTCTCCCTGTTAAAAACATTAACTGACCTAATGCACAATTCATCTGCTGCTGTGCAAAATTACTTCAATAGTTAACAGAAAAAAAAATAGTTTATTCAAACCACCATTAAATCTAAAGTATATTGAGCTATTTTTTTAAGATTCCTGTCCTTCTCCATGGATTACACAAAGTGTAGAAGCCACAAGTAAACATGATGAAACCATCCTTCCACACACAATGGCAAGGGTATTTATTACTGTGGATCAACAGGCACCATTGCAGGTTAACTACTGAGCTATAATACAGGGGCTCACAGTGATACTGCCAGGTAAAAGCCTGGCCCTCAGGCTCTTCATAGCATATGTCTTAGTATCTTTCAATGCCTTTAAATTGCACTTTAAGCAACGTTTACTTATAGAATAAAAAAATAATAGAATCATAGAATCATTAAGGTTGGAAATGACCCTCAAGATCATCAAGTCCAACCATCTACTAAATACTATCAGGAACACTAAACCATGTCCCGTCACCTACTCTCAAAATTAACCAATGACAAAAAATATTTTAGAATTGATCCTTCCCAACTTTTCAATTTAGCAATGGAATAACAACAAATATTTATATACAGAAATAACAAAATTAATTATATAATCATTCATGTGTTTTAGATTCCATCCCTGCATGACTCCATGTGAGTCAAGTTTGTCAAGAAGAACTCCATCTACAGTATCCACCCTAAGCTAAGCAGCTCTTGCACATTTCACAATCTGCTCAACAGGGACAGATGGGATGGTGTATTAGCATCTTATGAAATAATGCTGCTGACAAATCCTAGTTTGCAAAAAAAGTTCCACTTGCTGCAACTGTAGAATCTATTCAAATGAGCACAGTTTTTGGAACTAACTGTAGCTATCTGTTTGGGATGGTTGGAAGAGCAATCACAGTTCATTGATAGAGGGCTTTTGTTTTTGATATGACAAGCAGGTTTTGCTCTGGATATAGTACAGCAGGTGTTTACGCCGTGTAAGCATCACTAAAGTGACAAGATCTTGACAAAACTGTCACCCTTTTAGGTTAAGGGAAGCCTAGAACAATTTTAATTTTTATGTGCAAATAAATAAACACAAACACAGACGTAGATTTACTGAATAGATTTACAGAACAGATTTACTGAATACTCACTGGCTCACTTTATGGTACAACTTTGCAATCCCCTGGTGTGTCCAGTCTTTGCCAAGTGTCGGCAAAATATGACCTAAAGTATCTGACCTGAATAAAGGAAAACAAATAGAACTGAACTAAAAAAAAAACCCCAAAACAAAACCAAAACACCACAGAAACAAACAAACCAACCAACCCTACTGTTATTTGGTTAGCAGCAAAGAAAACAAGGTTTTCTGTAAGGTACTTATTCTGATCAGCAGAGAATGATTTTATTGCCCTTTCTTTTGAGACAGGCTGACATGCCCATCCTTGGCCATATTGTTTTAATTATCTTTGTAGCCCAGGACTTGTCTTCATGGATAAGCTCATGAACCATACATTTACATGGAAATTAAGGCACATAGGATATCAAAATCAGATCTGTGTCATAGGCCGGTCAATACTCAGAATAATTTTTGAGGTTTACATAAAATATTTTCTTAATAAATCAAATATACCCATAAGGAATTTTTATGGGAAATGGCAAGCACAAACAAATGAGCACCCCACTTGACTAAACATTATGCAAATGCACAGCATGAAATTCACACTTAAATATCCTGCATGTTAAAAACACCAGGCAGTGGCTTAGGATACATTTACAATGTTATTTTAAGGTAAAGTGATTTGGTAAAACTCTGGTCAGCTCAACAGCAGAGAGAAGAATATATCCCATTCACTTTACTGAAGCTTAAGAAAATAAAGTGTGTGTGTATATATTAATTTATTTGGGCACAAAAAAAGATTGTCCTACACTGGATAAATGACAAGGAAGAAAAAAAAAAATCCTCCCAGATTGCTCTTGGAAATTATTTTTTCTTCTTTTTTTCTAATTAGAGACAGCTAAGTTGGATTTTGAAAGAAACTGATTTTGAAATAAATCTAAGCATTTCATTTTAAAATAAGGTCAAAAGACAATGCTTAAATTTTTATTATGTGTTTCCTTGTTCCATACACATTTTCCTCAATGGCAAACAAATAAATAAATATCATCAAGTGAATGAATCCTTTTGGTCACTCCAAAATTCACCCGAAGTATTAATCTGAATTGATTTTGGAGTCTTGTCTTCTAAATAATAATGCCTTTCATTGGAATGTTCCAGTAATGCCTTTCAGAAAAAGGGAATTCTAGTGTTTCTTCTCTTTCATGGACTCATTGTAATTCATAAGTGTGATGCAGCAAAAAGGTTATCATTTTGCAGGAAGTTCTCCAATAGTAAATACTATCATGAAACACCAGTAGGTGACAAATAATGGGCACATACGGCATGTGTCTTTATGAAGAATTCAGCTAATGATTCGTGCATTGTTTGAAAGCCAAATAAATAAAAACAAAAGAAACACCACTGCTCCCCAAGACACTAGAATATGGTGATTTTGTGACTCAAAATTCCCTAGTTACTTTTTCCTTTAGTCCAAAAGACAAGTTGTTCTTGCAGATAAAGCCTCTCCCTGTTCATGAACTCACCGTGTGATTGTTCCATCAATGTCAGAAATAACAATTTTATCATCCCAATTCCATAAGTAAATGGTGCCTTCACAGCGGCAAGTGCCTTGATACTGTGTTGTAACACTAAAGGTCACATCATTGGGGCCATTTTTGAGCTTTAAGCTTTTCTGGAAGACATTATCAGCAAGATAATCAACAAATAGTGAAACTGGCACAGTGCAAATACAAAGTCATAGATGATCATTGCCTTGGTCAAACTGGCTTTCAGATAAGGCTTTCAGCAGAGCTGTTGTCTAAATAACAACACAGGTTTGCCCTGTGTACATTAGGTGGTGTTTTATACAGCAGAACAAAAACCAACTAAATTCTGTTTCACATTTAGAGATATAAAAATTAAAAAAACAAAAACACCCAAAGGGTCACAAACAATAAGAAATTACAGAATAGGGACTATCTATGGAATTCTCCATTCTGAGATATAGATATATATGCAGAAAGAAGGGTAGATAACAAGGAGTTCCGTGACCTCTATCTAATTAGAAGTGTTTATAGGGGGATTTGTGTTCTACAGTATTAAATCTTTTTCCTATAATAATCCACTTCTCATATCATGTGACCTATTACCCTTCGGTCTCCACCAATCCCCCTTCCCTGCCCTTCCCTCCCGCTGTCTTGTGTGTCACTTGGCAACATGCTGGGCAAGAGACCACTGATTTGATTCTGTCTATGGACCTCACTACTCATTTTTAGAAGACCTGCAGGTGTGTCTTTAAGTCTGTCTTTTTCATAATGATATTTCATCACAATTTTTCAGTTAGTTAAAAAATGAAAAGGAGGCAAGAATGCAGAACAACTGACAGGTAATGGATGTCTTTCCCACCACTTCATCAAGAAACCAATCTAAAAGTAGTTTTAGCTTCAGCTAATTTCTGGGAGGTTTTTTAATCTGAAAAGTATCAACATATTTTTTGTAACTCCTGCTTGCTTTCTGTTTGCTATATAAAATTACCAACACATCCTATCTGTCTCTGGGAAAAAATTCCACATTTCCTGCAGACTATTCAGGCTGTGATTGATGGGCTATTTAATGCTGTATGCATTGTGTGTTTCCTTTGGAAAATTAATTGGCTGTAGATAAGGTGAAAAAAGTATTTCCCTAAAGTAGCCCATTTTTCCAGATCAAACTAGAATGTGCAGAATGCAAAACTGTAACAGTTTTGTCACCATTAGTCAAAACATCTCTGTCACAGAGGAAGAGAATTGGCTCAGAAAAAAANCCTGGCCTCATTAAATTCACAAGCATCTCTTTCAGAAGTTACTAACAGAAAACTGTATTTATGTAAAACGTGACCATCTGCCTAAGAATGAGATGAAAGAAAGGAGAGGAGGAAAAAGAAGGAAAAAAAAAGACAAAAAAAAAAAAGCTACAGGCCTCTATCTCTAACATATACTCACACTTGTATTTACATCATAGCAAAAGGGCATGGTTCCAGTACAGAAATTAAGGTGACAAACACATAATTTGGAATTTATTTTTTATTTTTCTAAATGGGATTCCATGTCTCCCAATCTCTGGACCCCAGCTCTTGCTGCAAGGTGCAACATTAATGCTTAATACTCAACAGAGGAGGGAAAATAATTAAAAAAAAATATATATATGTATATATAACAACAGAGGGAATTAAATGCAAAATGTAAGAGCTAATTAAGCCTTGCAAGCCCGCGTAACATCATTGCTTGTGTTGTATTAGCAATGACTTCAAGACAAGGATGTAAAATTAACTCACAAGCTGGTCAGAAGTGAGTCGAAGTGTTTTTTTGTAACTGATTCCAGACAATAATGGGAGATGACTTGAGTTGGTTTGTAATGACCCAAGGTTTTGTTTGGCAGCTCTAGGGTCTTCATCGCTTGAGGAAGATTCATCTTTTCTTCTGGAACATTGCAAAGAAAATGATGTTATCATATCAGTAAATGCATCTCAGTACCCATTAAAAATGCATTAACAGTGAATCACCAAATAAGTCATTGATTCTCAGCTTCTAAATAAGTCTCACAGGAGGTCATTCACATCATGGCTTTAAAAGTATCAATGAAGTGCTGAATTTTCATTCACACATTTTTTCTAGGATATGCAGGATTACCCTATTCAGGATATGATGATGTAAGTCATAAAACCTGAGCTCCTTTACACTATTCTGTTAAATACATGTAAGTTTAATTATTTTTCTTCTGCTACAACAGTCTTTTTGAGAAATTTGATAAGGACATTTTTCTTCAGATAGAAAGTTCTCCTACAGTAAACAAATCTATCAGCATAGGTGGAAGGCAAAATATCCTTTCAGATCATACAAATCTCATCTTTAAAACAATCAGCATTTGGCTTCTTATTTCAATCACACCTGGATGCTTTTTGATGTTACTAAGTCTTTACCCAGTATCAGGGTACCATATGTCATGACTAGCAACATTTAAAACCTGTTTTATCTTTTGTAACATCGGATCTCAAAAGCTTTACTCAACCTCCCACTTGTAGCATTTTACTTGCAAGCAATAAACTCTTAATGACAGATTTCCTAAGGTCAGTTAAAATTTAAACAAAGAATACCAATTACAGAATCTAGTCTGCTTGAAGTCTTAATCCCACTTTAAAGCTTATCTCTTAACAACCATGTAAGAAACAGACTGAAATGTCACTTGTCATCCTTAAAAGGAAAATTAACTTTTCCAATTATTCTGTGGCTCCAACAAAGTTGGAGAGGCAATGGAGGTAACTGCCAGTCTCCTACAAAATGAGGAATCCTCTTTCCAGCACATTCGCCTGGACTGCAACTCCTGATTTCCAGAAAGAATGGCTGCTAATGCTTACTTGCTTCATATGGATGATCCTTGAACTTTATTTTACAAGTATAAAGCATATTTGAATCTGTCCCTTTTCAGCTCCAAGTACAGAAAACACACAGACAGCTATCTTTACAGTGAGACTTGGAGAGACTGGAGAGCTGGGCAAAGAAGAACTTCATGAGGTTAAACAGGGATAATTGCAGAGTTCTGCATCTGGGAACGAATAACAAGTTATACCAGGACAGGCTGGGAGGTGAGCTGCTGGAGAGCAGCCCCATGGAGAAGGGCCTGGGAGTCCTGGTGGACAAGAAGTTATCCATGGGACAGCAATGTGCCATTGTGGCCAGGAAGGCCAATGGTATTCTGGGGTGCATTAGGAGAAGTGTGTCCAGCAAATCAAGACACCTGGAACTTTGCATCCAGTTCTGGGCTTCCTAGCTCAAGAGGGACAAGGATCTACTTGAGAGAATCCTATGGATGGCTACAAAGACAATTAAGGGACTGGAACACGCGTCTTATGAGGAAAGGCTGAGAGACCTGGGGCTCTTTAGTCTGAAGAAGACTGAGAGGGGATTTGATAAATGTTTATAAATATATGAGGGCTGAGTATCAGGAGGAGGGGGGAAGCCTCTCAGCCTCTTCTCGCTCGTGCCCCGTGATAGGACAGGGGAAATGGATGTAAGCTAGAGAACAGGAAGTTCCACCTCAAAGTGAGGAGGAACTTCTTTACTGTAAGGGTCACAGAGCACTGGAGTGGGCTCTCCAGAGAGGTTGTGGAGTCTCCTTCTCTAGAGATTCTCAAGATGCTCCTGGATGCATTCCTGTGTGACCTGTGCTGGATTGTATGATCCTGCTCTAGCAGGGGGGTTGGACTTGATGATCTCCAGGGTCCCTTCCAAGCCCTGACATCCTGTGATCTGTATGTACAGAAAGGGGGTACAGTAGGAGAGCTGTCCCTGGCTAACTTATCCCTCCAAAGACTCCAAATCAAGTTAAAGCTCATCCTATGGAACCCTCCTGAAGAGATTCTGGCCATACAGTATGATTAGTCTGGAACACAAGAAGGAAGAGACTTCTGAAGTCCCTTAAGGGTGTAACAGAAAACTAGAACTATTGCCTGGAAAATCTTAGGCACCTGAACTTCGCAAAATATGCAGGAACAAATTGTAAAGCCATAAATATAAATAAATTGGAAATTTTATCAACTAGGATCTGAGAACAGCATGGGGTCATCTGTGATATTCCCTTGAAAACCCTAGAGAAATACATATAGATTCAGAGAACTGCTCCAATTAATTGTTTGTTTTCAAAGAGCTGGAATATGTGTCACAGAGCTGCCAGTCAAACCACAGAAACACCAGAGAACACTCGCAAGGTCTGTAACCCTGTCATGGTTAGAGCTTTCCCATGGGCACTTATCTTCTGTAATGAATAATAAATTACACATATTTCACTGACACAGTATTCCTTTGTTCAAATATGAGGGAGCTTGGACTCATTTTTACATGGTAACTCCTTCTTAGTTCAGGTATGGATAATTTTGGGGGTACCTGCTTGCCAAGCTTAGCTGTGAAGAGCCTTCTCCTGTAAGTCCACTCCCACTCACACCATGCTCTGTCTTTGTTTCCTGTAAATATACAAGAATGAGAAGCTGTGCATCTCTTGTTGGGCAGAGAGTGAATGGTTTTAGAAAATTATTTGAAAACAAAATTCTTGTATAGACTTGGTAAAAATCAGCAGCATATTTGTTTCTTTTGCTGATAGGCAAAATAAAACTTCACAGCTTTCTAAAAGAATAAAGGCTGCACAAAGAACTAAAAATTGCAAAACTGAAACTCAGAGGAAGAGCTAAGATTTAGTTTTGCATTGAAAAAGTATAGAAATACCATATTTCACATCTAATACTGTTAATATACTAATACGGGCACCAGTCCCATAACTACTCAGTTCATGCACCTCAAATAGATAGATTTCACCTGCAAGAGCAAAGCAAGACTCTTTCACAGAATCATTAAAATTTACCTTGAGTACATGCTAAGCTCTATATATTTCAGCCCACAAGACTTTAAACAGTCAATGATTTTGAGACACACAACATCTCCCCTTATCAATTTACAGATGCCACAGATCAAGAGATAACCAAATACTTCCACTCAGAGAGAAATTCAAAAGTGTCTAGCTGTGTAACTAAAATCTTGTGCTCTGGAGTCCATACCTACAGATCAGTACAACGCTTGTTTCATACAATGCTAAAAAAGTTCATAGACTAAGGTACAACCATAAAACTGAGCTAGTAGTCATTTCCTCCTCTCAAGTACTAATGCTTTGGTAGTATAAATTAACATGAAGAGGTTATATTAGCCAACTTTAAAGATTAAATGTGTCTAGACAGGAGATCAATATTTCATCTAAAGTTCTGCTTTTTTCACTGTTCTTTAATGTTCATCCACTGCTTTTAGACTGTTACCACAAACTTTTAATGCTCAGAAAAGAAATTCAAAAAGACTTTAAAAGTAATGCATAGTCAGTTTTGCATCTTAGGTTTTGCTGAATTTTACAGCTCACACTACTCATAAATATGTCTGTTCTTCAACTATCAAAAGAAACTGCCTAACAGTAGGTAATCTGCGTAAAAACATCACATTAGTGGCACTGCTCTTCAGTTCTAGGTTCCCAAACATAAATGTAATCCATTAGATAATATTGCTTCAGGTTTGTGTAATGAAAATAAATGCAGAGCTAAAACACTGCAGGCAAATATTGCAGGTAAGGTCTGATCTAAAGCTTTCTGAAGTTAAAAGCAGTCTGACTTTAGACCCTCCTTAAACATATCTTAACATGCATATCCCCAGTCAAATTGACTAGCGAGTTACTCTCAGAAGCAGAGTTCTGAGGGATGAAGGCATCCAGCCTTCTCACTCCAACCAGAAGGAAACTCTGCTTGCTTCCTAAACTTACCTCTTTAATAGTGCTGTTCCTCCCTCGCCATGAAAACCACCATCTTCCACCTTTTTTGGGCATCTTGTCCCTCATTATAGATTCCACAGTAGCCTGTGATAAATGGATGGTAACAAAAAAAAACCAAAACAAAGGACAACCTGATACATGTAAATGAAAGGAAGTGCCAAACACACAATTTTAACTGATAATAAATAGAATAAAAGCAAACATACTGTCTGTGGACCATACATTCTACTAAAGCAAAACCTAATGGTATCCAGAGCTGCTCTGAAGTAACTTAAGCATGAATACTTATGGTATTTTTAAAAGGAAAATGAGAGATAAAAATCAAAGGAGAGAAAAAAAAAAAAAAAGCATAAATAGATATTAGTATAATGTCTAGAATGGAGAACCTACTGTTTTAAGTTGAAGTTAATTAGTGTAAGTTATATTTAAAAAAAAAATCAAACCAAACCAAACCAAAAATCATCACTTCCTGAAGGAATTCTCATGAATAACAATAACAAACCCACATGCAAGATTCTTGTTCTCACTTAAAAATAACTACAAAGTTCATATTTAATCATCAGTTTGGAAAAAAGCAAAGACATTATTATCTTTTAAGAGTTTAGTATGATGCTATGAATTTGACCAACAATGTTGGAACTGTTTTTTTTGTAAACTCTGGCTACTTTTCATTGGTTATACATGTACTGGACCTCAGTGAAAAAAGGGTTTCATTCAATAGACATAATGACAAGAGCCTTATGCATTGTAACAAGCAGAGCTGAATTCTTTCACTCAAAGAGCAAGCAAAATACGAAAGGGGAATATATGACAGTACAAGTGGCCATAATTTTGACACATTCTCAAATAACTTAGCCTTTCTGAGATGACAGTCTCTGCTGTAAGCAAAGTCACCAAAGTAAAACCAGTAAAAACAAACAAACAAACACCAAAATAAATGATTCCAACAACTCTTAGAAGATGGGGTTGAGTTCAGCTAATGTAAGGGACAATGCCTCCTTTTTCTCAGCTTTCCATAGGTTCTTTTCACCATACTATCTGAAGTATATGATGAAAGAAATGTCAGAGGAATAAAGATTAGCAAATGAGATTTTTTAAAACAAAAGAAAAACAAGCAGCAGACAGAGCCACTGAGAATGGAACACCAGTGTTGAGAACAATGGCTACAATTTAAGGGGGTTCTCAAACATATGGACAACTTCAAGCAGATGTCTTATTGAATTCTAGTGAGATAATTCCCCTGCTTAGACATGTGTTTAAGTGTATTTTGCAGAACAAGTGTGATACTCCAGTTTTCAATCACTTCATAAAACCTGTTTTGATAAACTATCTCAGTATTTCCATTATTACGGCAAATCAAAACTCCAATTAACAAGTCATTAAGAAAACCAGCATGACTAATAGCTTAAAGAAGCAATTTTAGTTTCAGAGGTAATATTCAGCCAAGTAAATCTTCCCAATCATGCTGACTGTTCCAACTATATATACTGGCTTCTCCACCAAATTAAAATTGCAATGTCTAGCAAGCCATCAGCATTCAGAATAAGTTAACCATTTAAAAAACAAAGTAAAAAAATGAACACACTGAATTCCACACTCGTGGAAGAATTTTCTTAAACAATAATCTACATGAACCATAATATTGTTGAAAGAATTGTAATTTCCCTTAACTTAATGGCAAAAATATTTCATGCCAATTCTTTTTCACTTACCCAGCCTAGGCAGAACCCAAAACATCTGGCTCAGGCATCAAAGTGTATAATTAAAAATGCAGTTATCTTCAAAATCTTTTTAATAATCTTATCCTATAATAATCAAATAAACACGAAGCGCAGACCTAACTTGGTCCTGCTTATTTAGCCCCTCGTATAAGCTAGATGAATGGTTATGTGTGCATGGATATTACTGATGTGCAGATTCTTTTGTACAAAAATACTCTTCCCTGACTTAGTTAATGTCAGAACGTCACAACTCCTGCTCCAACCAACCTTCATATTCCACCTTACCTTTGGCAACGGTTTCTGGAATGCCTGCATTGCCAGCAGAAGGGGACCAGCTGTCGTCCAGTTGTAGTACCTGGGCATACAAGAGAGACAATTGCTGCATTTTGTAATTCACAATCTACCTAGTATTTATCACCTGGCAGGTTAAAGCCATGAAGCCTTTTTAGCACATATCAAACTCTGGCCTGCACCACTAATAACAGACCCACCTTATTCCACAGTATGTTCACAGGTATTTACAGCACATACTTTTGTAAGTATGGAGAAGCTAGGTCCTTAAGTAGAAAGGACATTTATTTATCATACGTTCCTCATGTCCTTATCACATGATTACCTACATTTTTTCAAGCTGTTTTCACAGTTTTTCCATCAAGAAACTACAAAAAATTAGTCCCTGCCTTCTGCAGGATGTCAAGCTTTTGCTATTACATGCTGAACATTGGCCAATTCTTTTTATACTCAGGTATACAGTACTCAGTACTTGAGTATTATCATCCATCTGTCTAGAGAAGCTGAAGCTCACAGGACATTCACAGATTATAACAGTAAGATCCTCACTAAGTACTCCTCTCTTCCCAATATATCAGTAGGCAGGTAGACATTACCATCAGATTCAGAGAACTATGGCAGGGGAGCAGGGACTCACCTCAGACTACAGATAGGGTCAACTATGAAGCTGTAATGTATACAATAGAAACTATCACACAAGGATGCATTTGTACAAGCAATGTCTATGACTAAGGGCAGTCTAACCTCCAAGTGCAGCACAATGCCATGATCTCTCCTCTACCCTGTTACACTGTATGACAGGTGCAAGGAGCTCTCAAAACATCCTCCAAAAAAGCTGCATCTGGAAGAGACCATAGTGCTGCACTGCTGCCAGCAGCATATAAGCATATGAAATAATGTCAGCCTTGCAGGAACAAAAGAAGTCTCATACTTGGTGGGTGAAATCTGACAGGTCTCAAAAAGCAATGCCTCCACAGAGGCAGATGAACAAAATATTCAGTAAGTATACAGACAAACTGCTGTGTACAGAGTGCTTGTAAGCAGACTGACATAGCCCTGGAAATATTAATTATTCAAACTGTCTCAGGTGCAGCCTTAGCAAGTCCCCATCCTATTTCATTTTCACACTCCCAGCTGAGTGTGAACACTATTAGCATTTTATACTAGCTTCTTGAAATTCAAATTGTGTCAGTTAGCTGTAACAGGATATCTGAAACTGCTCTCAATTTAAAGAAAGAAAGGTAACAAGAAGAGCCTGAATTCACTGAAGAGTTGACTCTTTCTGGATGAATCAAAGCTATGAACATTCAAAAACTCATTTTTCAGCTAAGTGTGCCAACAGAAGTGGCTTTGTTACAACAGTAAAATATATTTTTCCTGAAATATACTTACTTATTTCCAATCTTAACCACAAGGTTAGGGTCATCAATGATGGCAGGATTGTCCACAAACTGCTGATACGTTACTGCATGTTCTAAGAATTCTTCTGTGGGGGAAAAAACTACATATATAAAGCATGCATATATAAATGCCCAGGATGGGCACATCTAAACTTCTTCGCACTTCTCAAACACACAAGTTCACATTCAGGGTCAGCCCTTCATTACTAGGGTGCTGAGATTAGCAGTAATACAGAAGCAAGATGTTCAGAGACTCTCAATCTCAGATGATCCTACGATTTCTTTGTCCGCTGCCGAGTGTCCTTCACGATCAAAATACAAGCTAAGTTAAAGTTAATAGATGTAACTGTGACGGACAAAAATCAGGCTTCTAAGCAAGGCAAATAAAGTACTTTGCCATGCCTTTCACTGATCCCCAGTTCAAGTTAGGAGCAGGAACTGATGGGCTCAATGTATATGTGAACCCACAGCCAGAAACTTAATGATCACTTGTAAGGCCTGCAGCAAAGTGCAAATGTCTATGAGTAAGTACCCCTTCCACTGGCTGTGACTCCTTTCACAAAATTTATGTAATTTACAATTCAGATAACAATACAACTCTAATAAATAACAATATATTTGAAATATTTTAATAACTACCTTCTGAACAGCAACCAGTGTAGCATCTGGCTCATATGATTTTATGATGCTCTATTACTGCAGAAAGTGCAAGTCTTAGGGCATTTATCTTCACATTCTGCATCAGGAAGTTTAAGGCACAGAGCACTGTAAATTATTTTTCTCAGTCACACAAAAAAATGGAGGTAGAGCAGGAACTCAGACTAAAGTTTTCAACTCCCACTCCTCATGTCCCCATTTGTAGACCACCTTTTTCATTCTTGACACCAACAGCTGTGAATTTCCTACCTATATACCACATGAAGAGGCAAATGTGCCATTAACACTATCATGATACAAAACGTAATGCAATCAGGAAACAAAAATACCAGTAAAATACTTTCAACAAATTTACCATACAGAGGATTATTAAAATGTGTTCAGAACCTTAAGTCTCATATGAGTCTGCTATTTTATACTAGGAAACTTCACACTGGAGGAACAGTATGGGTCTTCTCAACACATGCTGGAGTACAGCCACAGGAGGGCACTGCTTCCAAGGTCCAGGGGTCTAAAAATTGGCTGACAGCGCAAGCCTGTAATTCAGAAGGTCATTCTGTACCTTTGGTTATTTCTTTGTTGTCACTAAGGCCTCCACAGAGAGAAATGGCAATGGAGGGCAAATCTCTAACTCCATCTGAGGTGCTTTCAACTCCACTATCAAGACCTGAGCTCCCAACGGACTGTGGAGACTGGCTGGCAGACTGTGGCCCCATCTCATTCGTGTTCCTGCTTTGGGTATTGTCCCCACTGGAAAACAAATAAATAATTAAATAAATTAATTAAATCACAGATTCAGTCTTCATGTATTCATTCCCAAATTTGATCCCTTTAACAAGCAGTGTTTACAGCTGATACACACTTGGCAAAAAAAAAAAAGAAAAAAAAAAAAAAAAAAAAAAAAAAAAAAAGGAAAAAGGGAAAAGAAAAAAAATTAAATTTGCTTCATATACCCTCAAATATTAGATTGCTTTTACTTACTCGCCTAACCTAGTCATGCATAATTATAGGTTCATTTGTTTACAAGAGAAGAAAAATAAGGCAATAAACTGAACAATCTTAGTAGACAAAATAACACTACTATATACTAGTGCTATATAGTATTATATATGCACATATACACACTAGTGCAACTTTTCCCACACAGGAACAAGAATAAAAACTTATTGGTTTATTATTGAATTTATAATGATTACATAAACCTACACATCCTTTGTTTTTAGTTTAGCTATAAGTTTCTGTATTTATGCTATATATACAAATAAAATACATATAAACTAATGGGATTAAAGTATTAAGAAACAATAAATCATTACACCCACATAAAATCTATGTATAGATGACATCATGATTACAAAGTACAGGCACATCAAACTCTGTTTTCCATTCCAGATTTATATGAATACATTTGAGAAAGGAATTTTCAATCCAACTCTTTTCTCCAGCTTACTAATCTTTCTCAGTTTTATTGAAAATATTACAACAGCTGAGTTTAAGCAAGCAAGGAAAAAACTAAAATAAGCAAGCTACTTCAGTTGTTGCTCAATGACTTTAGGCCTATGACTAGAGTATGATATGGAAAAAGGACTGTAAATGTTATAAAAGGCTGTAATAAGAATTGGAACAAGTTGTAAATTCTGTGTTCGGAGTGCAATATTTTCATAAATCTGTCATAAGTCTTCCAAATATTATTTGCTAGCAGTCATAGTTATAGGTGATCACTCAGAATAGAGCAACATTACAGCAATAATTTTGTGCTAATACTGTTACTGGTAAGACATGTTCTTCACAGTAATAAACAAGGACAAGGGGATAAATATATCCCAAGGCCAATTGCTCTCCCAAGGCACGTCAGTAACACTCACAAACATCAGTGTACATTACATAACAATCCACAATCAATATAGGATGCTTAATTAACCAAAATAGAAAATCAGTTTAAAACACACTTCTCAGGCCCAAATGTAGAGCCTTCCAAAAACTCTAGCATTCCTCTCTACAGAGTTTTATTTTCCCTCTGCTTAGACTCTGAAAAAGAGGTCTTATCTGAGTGGCAATCAGGAGTTTGATCTAAATCTGGAAGGTGACGAGAGCTCTTTAGATAATAAAAAATATAAGCAAAGGACTTATACTTCTTGGGGAAATAAAGTGCAGCAACTTCTGGATCCATGTCAGTGAGGTCATCTAAATAGACACCATCAGAACCAAGATGCCGGCTTCGTTTGTCTGTAAGGGATGGCACAAATAAGCCTATTAATGAGCATTTTCCAAGTTACAAGCCAGAACTGTTATTGCTGTTTAGCTAGTCATTTTAAGATTGAGAAACCAGACAAGTTCTAACAGTTTGTGAACTGTATTTGTATAAAATAGTACTGCCAAAAATTTCAAAATAAGTTACTCCTATACATTGTTCAGACTTTGAATACACAAAATGGGTCAGCAGAGGACTAGTTTTGAGATAAGCTGAAGCTTCCCCATTCCAGACAAAACCACTGGGATTTAAAAGTCAGTCGTCACTATAAGAAAATATCAAAAGGAAAAATTTCTGAGTATTTGCACTGTCCTATTATCACAGTAAGGCAATCAGAGCATTTAATCTCCAAAAATTAATCTTACTCCCCTTTTGCAGGAGGGGATGGAACACAACAGACTAGTCACTAACTCACCATAACTGGCTTGTTATGGAGACAACTCCCTGTTAACCACATACAACTGATGTGTTGTGTGTGCACGTGCACCACTGTAGGGAACAAGACAACCCTCCCTAGGTCTTTTACTAGTGCAACCACAGAGTCCTCACTGTCCTGTTGTCACAGGTACATCTGGACAAGTAAGGCCAAAACTTAGTTTGGAATTAATTCTAAAAGTTATGACTTCTCACTGTACCAATTTCCAACATCAAACATTAGAAAAGCAATCAGAAAAAAGCTACATAAGACTGAATAGTAAGCAGAGTAACACAGTCATTTTTGTCTTCAAAGACAGCAGAATGCATGGGGCAATGACTAAGAAACTTGCATGTTTATTGATTAAAAAGCAGCTGCACAAACTAGGCTTATGTAATTATATACAGGCTTGCATAATTATAGAATAATCAGAGCCCTAAACCAAAACATTTGTAAGCAAATAAATTTCATGTGAAGACTGTAACACTTACTATAAAATAAAATGCATACAGAGCCCAGAAAATATGTTGAAGAGCAGATGGAGTTGTATTTCACAAATTCAGGACAGAACAGGTACCACACAGAGCTGAAATCTTTCATGTGAAACAATAGCACTTTATTTTATGGCAAATCTGGTTTTTGTGCAAAAGACATTCTACAATTCTGTACTAGAACAGAAGGGTTCCATAATTACCAGCAACACAAAGCCAACTCAGAAAGTATTCAGAGCAGGTGAACCAGCAGATTACAGTGCACTTGTACTGAAGAAGTGAAATCTCTGAATCTGTCAAATATGGATGAATTTGGAGCAAGTTTTTCAACCTTGCTCATGTGTGCAGAGATGCCAAGAAACCCAGACCAAGGAGAATATTCTGTTACTACATGGTTCCTGTGAACAGCCTGCTACACAGCTCAGGTTTTGAAGGTTCTCTCCGAAGTTTATTCCTTTCCAGTTCTGAAAGTGCCTTCAGGGCACAGATTAATTTATATGGCAATGAGGTGCTTTATTGCCATGAAATTTAAAGACAAAATCATACATATTAAAGAACAGAACAAAGAGCTTTACCTTTCTTTCTGGAAGGGGAATCTGTCTTGCCAGCTGGTTGGGCTGAACAAGCTGCAGCTTGTTTTATTTCTTCATTGACAGGCAATGGTGGTACAGCTGCTCCCGGAGACTCTGACTCTGGTTTATTTGTCTCAGCTGGTAAGGGCTCATTTTCATCAGCAGTTGCTGCATCTGCTTGTCCAAGGGCGGGCAGAGGAGACACAGTGTTAAACTCCTCTATAGGAGAACTTTGGATGACCCGAAAGTGAGTGCTTTCAGAAGGATTTACATCCACCACGCTGGGTTCTTTTGCTTTGAGCACAGAACTGGCCTGTGAAGAAAAATAAACAAGTTGCTATAAAGAAAAGGTCTTAAAAACACAACAGACAGAGCTTAAGATGTTCTGTTCACTGCAGTAAGATGAGACTCTCGAGGCAACCAACTACAGCAGAAAGCCACCACTGAGGTGGATACTACAGTGTACAAAAGATCTCTATGCTGTATGTTGGTTTGCACAAAACTTATTAGCACATTGGGGCCAGGAAAGATTTGTTCTGAAATGTGCTCTGCATTCTTCATTTGCCACTCACCAGCCTGGGAGCACATCACAGCTTCCACCTTGCCCTTCTCCCTTCCTGTGCAAATCCTAGCTTTTCTTCAGGAAGTAACCCCAATGCACATGAGGAGTCCGTACACAATCAGACCAGGACAGGGGTGTGACAGTGTACTTTTACCCCTCATCCACACAACCTTTCTATCTGGTGATTGTTACTTCCCTCTTGTGAGTGAACTGCATGACTCCATTCCCATGACAAGGGGTATACTGTCACTCTTCTATACCCCAAACTGAGATTTTTTATCACTTTATAAGAACGATTCCAGATCTTTTCTGTGTGGGAAAGGGAGTGTTGTTACAGATGGGAGCCAAACTCCTACAGCAGCAGCTGTACAGCTGCCATAACCTTCACATCATAGCAAACAAACACAAAGATCAACAGCATCCGAAGCATAACTCAAGTTCAGGTATGGCCAGATCAACTCTGAATAGCTTGGCTAGGGACATAGCACCCAATTTCTAAGACCAATTTCTCAGCACCCAATTTCTAAGACCACTTACGAATTTCAGTGATTTACCAAAGGACACTGGGTTTGATTTTCTATATTATTTGAACTGCTAACTTTTACAAGACTAGGACTCGGGCACTTTCATGTATCATTGGTGCTGAGAACACCATAGCACAGGGTTCTTTCCTGTACCTCTTAGGAGCAAGATACAATTCTCCTACATAAAACATTGCAATTTTATATATAAAGCCAGGATACATTCCTGCTTCAGCAGTCTGTAATAGATTAAGCATAGGTGCCCCATTAAAGCAGAACAGATGCTAGCAAGAATTAGATTACGTTGGATACCTTTGCAGCCTGGGGTAGCTCCCCCCATGCCCAGTGCATGTGGGGATTATTCTTCAGTCCACTTCTGTCCATAGGTTTACTGACTAATTCTGAGTCACTTTTAGGAGTAGAAGGGCGTGAATCCGATGGGCTGAAGAAAAACAAACAAAAAAATATTACAAAATCAAAAGTAACCATGAAGCACTAAACACTTTCCACCAATTCAAAGCACTGAAGTTCTTAATAATCATTAGACAACTGGAAGTTTGAAAGCATGGAAAAACAGTTTAAACAGTTCAGGATCCTCTTAAACTGGCATTCAGAGGTCTCATTCAATTTCTAGCAATGGCCATTCCAGAAACAGGATTTGAGAAGCTGGAAAAGATGGAACAAGAGCACTGGATCTGAACATTTCAGGAGGACGTTTGTTTTTCGGTATGGTAAAAAGAATAGGGATGGTTCCAGCAGCAGATGAAGAGATATTAGTATTGTTATAATGGATATGAAAAGCAAAAAATTACTCACTCACATCAAGACACTTTATCCTGACTAAGTAATAAATTAATCCAAGGAATCCAATTGATTACTTCCTTCTGCTAACTTGTTCAGTTCTACCCTTGGATGCAACTTTATAGGGAAACCAGCAGGAGAGCAAAAAGATACAAAAAATTTAGCCCTTTCAGTTCAAAAATATTTAACTGCTTTTCTGACTACATCATGTAAAATATTTAATAATTAATTAGTAAATTATCAGTTTGTAGCCTGTTTTTAATGTTGTGAAGTCAAGAATGTGATGTCAAGCCAAACATTAATAAATAATGATTCACTGATTTCAAGAACAAAAATGAAAAATTCTGATTCTAACTCTGCCTTTCTACAAAATACGCCATAAAGTCTCACCCAGAACTCCGTGAACAAAGCCCATTATATTTTGTCTGAGCCATACCATGTCTTGGGTATGCTCATGCAATCATTTAAAAACTACAAGAAACATTCCTAAATCAAGGGTCCAAACTAACTTACCTTCACTCTCAAAAACAAAAAGCTGCCTATACTTAGTATATATTCTTCATGTCTGATTCACCTCTTCTGGATAAACTGAATACCCAAACCCGTTTTGCTCCTTCAGTGTAAGGCAGTGTGTAGAGCTATATGTTAGGGAATTCACTGGGCACGAGAGAAGAATTACTTCCCGTTAACACAAAGCAGCGTTTAAAATGCTGTGAATTTTCAACTGAAAAAAATATCAACTTAATTATCCACATTATTCCTTGTTTTCATTGAATAGGACAAGTGCTATGACTTTTTAGTTACAGATAATTATATAACTAAACTATAAAATTTATAAGCAATATAAGTAGGGAAAATCTTTTTTAATACAACAAGGGTAAGTGTAGAGTCCTGCACCTGGGGAGGAATAACCCCACGCACCAGTACAGGTTAGGGGTAGACCTGCTGGAAAGCAGCTCAACAGAGCTTGGAGTCCTGGTGGACTTAGCCAGCAGTGTGCTCTTGTGGCCAGGAAGGCCAGTGGCATCTTGGGGTGCATTAAGAAGAGTGTGACCAGCAGGTTGAGGAAGGTTCTCCTCCCTCTCTATTCTGCCCTATGGAGGCCACATCTGGAGTACTGTGTCCAGTTCTTGGATTCCCAGTTCAAGAGAGACACTGAACCACTGGAGAGAGTCCAATAGAGTGCTACAAAGAGGATTAGGAGACTGAAGCATCTCTCTTATGAGGAAAGGCTGAGAGACCTAGGGCTCTTTAGTCTGGAGAAGACTGAGAGGGGATCTTATCAATGCTTACAAGTATATAAAGGGTGGATGTCAAGAGGATGGGGCCAGTCTCTTTTCAGTGGTGCCCAGTGATCAGATGAGGGAAGAGACTAGAATACAGGAAGTTCCAGCTCAACATAAGGAAAAACTTCTTTCCTGTGAGGGTGATGGGGCACTGGAACAGGCTGCCCAGAGAGGTTGTGAAGTCTCCTTCTCTGGAGACTTTCAAAACCTGCCTGTATGCCTTCCTGTGCAACCTGCTCTACATGATCCTGCTCTGGCATCTCCTAAAGTCCCCTCCAACTTTCGCTATTCTGTGATTCTGTGAAAACAGCTGCAGACAGAGAGGTCTTTACTCACACTTTCATTGTATATATAGACTCCAGAGCAAAGTTCATGGAGCAACCCAGAGCTCATCACTGCTCCGTCCTAACTTGTGTTCCTGCCCTTCCTTCCATGAAAAACTCTGAGAACTGCCTTGAGTGTCCCAGGATATCACCTTGACTTTGTATTGTAACATGGTCAAGTTAAAGAGGGCAGACCCAGAGCTGGGAAAACCTCAAAATTATCAGTTTCAATACAGCCTTAGGCACCTGGTATGGCATATATGTTGAGATAAGGAATGAGCAATTTAGCCTGATTAATTATTCAAAGCTTCCTCCACATCAGTGGAGGATTGTAGGTCATCTTCAGACATCTAGTTTACATTTCTTAACTGTGTTGTAGTGACCTCTCCACTGACTTAATGGAGAGAAAGGGTCTGGCTGAAGAATTTAAGATGTCATTAAAAAGTGTCTGCATCCTCTTCTAGCTTTGTAAAAAAGAATCCACAGTCAGAGGAATCCTACACTGCAGCAAAGGCTTCAGTCTGAGTCTCTTAAACCTTAGACAAGATGCTTTATCTACTGTGTCATCTTTATAATATGCTCCCCCACTGCAATCCAACATACAGAAAGTCTTTCCCTCCCCCAAATGAGGAAACAAAGGAAAAGAAGTTCTCTTTTGGTACTAGGCTCCTCCCATTAACATTTTTCAGTCTTTATTGCTCATTTAATCTCCAACACCTTTGTTTTGCTTTTACTTTTGCAACCTATGCACAGACAAAGAACTCAGGAAATCCATGGGATAAAGATGTCATTAAAATATACACTGACTAAAAAATGCATGGAAATGTCAATCTTCAGAGGAACGCAAGATTTCAGTAGCTAAGTTTTTTTTTTAATCTTCTTAATCAATTTTTATTTTATCCTAGTTTTCACTGGCCTGATTTTGCATTAGCTTTCAACAATCAACAGATGATTCATCAAGGTAACTCAACTCCAGTAAATGCCCACAAAGAAGCATGCAAAGGAAGTGGTTTTCAATGTCTCTTTCAAAGCATCTGGGTTAGCAGTTAAGTGCAGTGCTAAATTCAGTTAAGTTCACATACTATTAATCTGTTAAAAGTGTATGAATGTGATAAAAGGATTAAAGAGCAGCCCAAAAAAGAGGGAGGACAACTGTTCTACCTGTCTGGAGGAGAAAAGTGAGAAGATTGTTGAGGACAAGAGTTAGATAGGCCTCCATCTGCTGGAACAGTGAGAAGAGAGGATTGCCCTGTGCAATCTATAGGCTTACTGGACAGCACAGCATGTTGGTAGAAAGAGAAACAGGGTGTCATTATTCACAAGTGCTGATTAACATAAACTCTTTGTGCATTAGCTACACAAATACTGAGTTTACATCTAGAGTTTTCAAAATCCAGAATACTGCAATCAAGAAACAAACAGAACATTCAGTTCAAAAAGCCATCAAAGGGGCAGGGTATTGACACATGCTATCACCAGACTGGTGAAGCTAAAGGGATTAAGCTTTATGTTATACTTCCAGAATGCAATTCAAAACATTTACATTAAACTCTTGATCTGAAATATTCTCATTGCTCTCACTTCCTCTGCTGTTCAACTACAGACATAGTGCATTGAGATCAGACTTCTCAGGATAAGGTCCTGTGAATGTTATTCCACTTAGTCTACCTGGAGGACATGGGGCACTGCACAAGGAGACACATGCACACAGAAGCTTCACTGGAATTATAATGCAACACACATTAAGCAAAAAATTGACCTTTTTTGACAGTGTTCTGCAGACACAAGAAAGGAGGGGCAAACTGATCTGTTCTGACATAGAAAGGTATACACATGCACACAAGCACATATATAGGAAAAAAGTAAGCAAGTTACTGTATGTGCTCTTTTCACACAATAAATATATCATGCCTTTCTAACTGTGCAATTCAACAGAATAGCTTTGAAAGGGACACAAAAAGCTCATATTCCTATTCATTAAAAAAAAAAAAAATCTTCTTTTCACACGTCAACTCCAATCTTGCAAGTTCTCAAAAGGACTGCACCCACTAAAGATTAATAGACCAGGTCTGAATTCCTTACAAGGTCTGTGCATCAGGCAAAGATTCAGATTTCACAAAACATTGAGCCTCTTTACAGTATTTATATGCAAAAAGCCATATTAACAGATATAAATAATCCTCTGAATTTGTGGACCTGCATTTGTATGTATGCATTTGTTGAATCAAGGACAAAGGCTACCTGAAGTTATTGTACACTCTCTGATTACAACTATAGAAAGCATTCATCTAGCAGTTGATAGTGACCACATTTGATACCAAAATTTTTAGTAAGACTTCATACAGCACTAGAATATAAGACATTAATGGAAAGAGGAAGATTTTTTTCAGAACTGTATTATCAGCAAAAGTACCTTTGAAGAGGTGACCATTCTCCATCTGAATGAGGGTAAGATGCAGACTGAGGAAAGGTAGAAACTGCAGGAGCCTTTATGTCAGATACATCATCAACAAAAACATCTGGAATGGGGATCCTACATATAGGGAAAGGCATGACATGTAAAAAACATACTTGATCACTGAACAGTCATACACTCCAGATAACAAAAAAACCCTACTGCAGAGAAGAATTAACATAACCTGGACTAAAAGGAAATAGAGAAATGTTGCCTGAATCACACCTGCTAGCTGACAGCATGAGGGAGGATTGTTCTTATGTTTACAATGTAACTTTCATTATTTTTGTTACAAACATTCCCAATAGCTCTCAGGCTAAAGCTTTTTCCTAAAGAAAGATTTCATCAGCCACATGTACTGACTTAGTTAGAAATGACTGTTAGAAGGTATGGAATGGAACATTAACCTAGCAGTAGGTCTCCATTATGCATCTCAATTCCATTGTGATACCTTGAATTGTCCAATGGTTCTTTTTCTTCGTCTGAGCTAATCTCTATAGGAAACATGTCTTCATCTTCTGATGTGTCTCCAATGTCTTCTCTTTTTAAGCTGTCTATTTTATGAGTAGACTTCCTCCTCTTTTTCCTCCTTTTTTTCACAGAGTTACAGACCACAGATGTTTCACTAGAAGGCTGGGATCCATGGGCTTGGGGTGGTACTTGCGAGGATACACTGGTGTCCAGGTTTCTTATCCTGTCTATGGAGTTTCTCTTCAGCTGAGCTTCCATCAAAGCAGTTCCCTCAGACAGAATTGGAGATGTGCAGAGATGATAAGGAATTACCTCCTAAGAAAGAAAAATATCCAACAATGAACATATTAGTTCCTACATCAGTCATAAACCTGGTTCTAAAATTGTATGCCAATTGCCAAAATTGGCACATACTCATCAGTAAAGTAATAAAGATTAGACTTTTGGATGGTCAATATGACCCTATAGCATATGGAAATTGTTCCACGGCTGAATCTTCTTAGACAAGCCAGAAACAATGTTCTGAAAATCCTCTGAGCATCTAATAGTGACCAGTTTATGGCATGAGTCTTTATCCACCTGATGAGCAGAAGAGACAGAGCAGAAACAAAATGCCAGCTCATAAACTACACATTTTGTAAAATCCAATTCTCCTTCACAACTCAGATGACAGAAAGTAGTCAGATAGGTCAGTGGTTTATAACTAGGCCACACAAATGTTCTCTTAATCAATCGTATATACATCTCTAGAGACTTTATCACACAGAAAAATTAGACATAAAGATCAGAAGATTTAAACACAAAGATACAGAGATGAATACTGCACATGCACTCAGCTCTCACCTGAAACTAGTAATATCATACTCCATACAAGAACTTGAAAACTTATCCCACTCTGGAACATGGCAGTGACAAAAATTATTTTGGCTATCTAAAGACAAATCCCTTAATAAGCTTTTCTGGTGTTAAGATTATGCATGGATTCAAAATTAGTGACTTCTACAGGCTAGTATTTAATGCACAGCTCAATAGCACACATTCTCATTTAAATATAATTCCACATGTATGATAGTTGCAAGATTACATCTTTGCTGAGTACTAGAATTACTATGTTCACAGAACATGTGCACTTTTACTGACAGTCCGTTGAGTGCATATGTTCAAAGTAAAAAATTCTGAAAAAAGCAGGTCCATGAACATATTAACATCTGTTGTACACAACTTGGGGGCCTGTGAACCCTGAATATGTTATTTCTGTTATTTCTGTTCACACACTGGCATGCACATAAACTGTGATTTATTTTTCACTTATGTGATTACCTCCTTTAGATTTTTCCAAATCTTAGCAACTCAAAAAAATCAAATAACTGCAGAGTATTGAATTTCCATAGCAGAAAATGGTCAGAAGCTTTCAAAACTGTAAAATAGTTAAAGTTATATTTTTCAACAAAACTCAAACTCAAAACTGACTCTGAAGAGAAGGCACTGAATGATTAACAAATTAAAATTAGTTTTGACTCTTACCTGATTATTATCCATCTCCTGCACAAAAAAGGCCTCTCCATTGTCTCCTAGTTTCATGTGCAAATCTACAGCCTCTCCATTAATTTCTATGTCAACCTGGAAGAACGTAAATATATTCCCATATGAAAAGAATGTTATTTTAAGTACACAGTTCCTGTTCAGCTATCCTACCACTGTTACTGGGCAAAATGCTTCTCGGGGAAGTGCAGCAAACCTTGTAATAAACATAGAACAGTGAACTTCTGTTTCTCTCCTCACCGCTTCATAAGGCCATCAATGATAAAAAGGTTTTCCGACTTGTTCAGCTCATTGCTGTCTTGCTCCTATACTCAGGAAGGTTTACAACCACTATATGAAGTCCTGAATCTTTTTGAATGTAATTCTGAATGCTTCACTCACCACACAGATCTTTTTGCTTTTTTAAATCATAGCCTAATTTGGAATTGGGCAAGAAGTACTTCCAGGTGCAAATTCTTAATATGCTGTCTTTCAAATTCATTAAATGAACTTCTCTTTACACTATGTGGAGCACAAATAGGAAATGTTGGTTTACATTCTCAATACAAGTCACATGTCTATTTCTTGCACACATTTATCTCACCGCTACATAGCCCCAACTATTTCTAGTTCTTTTCAGGAGGATCTCTCTCTTTGCCTGTAACCAGTCTTGCCACTAACTCCTCTTTCACTGTATATTTTTTGGAGACTTTTGGAGTCTTCATTTATGTCATAATGCAGGACACAGTGCACTATTGGTACAGCAACATTTTCAGCTTTTACCCATCTTAAATATTTCTTCTTATGTAAGAATTGAACAATGTCCATGATGACATTAGGATCTTCCTGCTGAGCAATCATAGCTACATCAGAACCTATGTAATTACAAACTATTTCCTAATTTAATCTGTTGTGCATGACTTACTGGAAACTTTGCATCTGATAGCATATTAACAGCTCATTCAGCCTGGTTACATTTCTCTAAAGATCTTCACTGCTTTTTCTAACTTCAATTAACCTCAACTTTTTGATACCTGGAAATATTACTTCATTACTACCTCCCTTTTTGTAACTATCGTTGAACACATTAAACAAAGGGGTCTTAATACATATTCACTGATGGAATCTCGTCCCACATTAGCACATTCAAAATTTTGCTTTATTGAAAATGAATGTTACAAATGTCATAGTCTGTTTTGGTTTTACTGTAGTCAATGTCTGACAAATTGTGCTTTGAAATGCAAGGATCAGTAACTATGTTTTTAACTGAACCCTGTCCCACTTTATAAAAAGAGCGTCTAAAGTAAACCTTGAGTAGCATACCACAGAACATTCAGTAACTTTCATGCCATTAGAATTAACCCACAGACAGAACACATCAAAATTGTCAATTTTCTTACCACTTTCTCCCTAGAACGTAGAACTCCCATTTTCCCAAAGCGTACATGGAAAGGGGAACACTGAAGATTTCCATCTGGCTGACGTACAACAATTATATCTATACATCCTGACAGTGTGGCTGGGTTTAGTCCCTTATAGAGCTCCTTCACAGTTACAAACACTTGCCCTGCTAACTGTCCAACGTAATTCATTGTTTGGACCTGAAAGGCAAAAGAACAAATAAGATTTTGATCCCTGCTTTATATTTTAGAAACATCTGAGAGACAGAAATTCCAGCAGTGGGGTATTGTCCTGTTTCACAAATTAACAACTTCACATAGAATCAGGATTTCCCACCTAGCTTATTTTACAGCTGATACATTTTTGTAGAGCTATCAAAAGACTAAAGCAAAAGAGACATTGTACATCAGAGAATTGTAACAACTTTCAAAAGTTCATAAAATCAGTTGCATTTAAAACCACTGTCAGACTTTTAGACTATGCAGCTCATAAACATATTCCATTTACCTCTGGAGACAAAAGCATTGCTTCCAAAGTAACATCTCCTATCACTTATTAAGCCCTCAACACCAAATATAATTTTCTCGTGTATTTCTACAAGCTTTTAGGGGCAGGGCAAGTGAACGGTTTTAAGCAGATCTAATTTTCCACGATGCTGAAGTCAGACTATCTTCCCACTTTACATGGATTTTTCCCATTAAAATATTATTACAATGCATACTCACAATACATTAAGGTTTGAAAAGCAACCTTCAATCCAGGGCATCTGAATTTTAGAGTGCTTTCTAAAGCAACTTCACTGTTCTTTTTTTAAAAAAGCCATTCAGCATCAACAGGTTTATTAAAAAATAGGCATGGGATGATGGTTGAATTGATTTGCTTTATTTTCCCTACTCCTGCATTTATTTAGTACTTAGCAATTAGTTTCCAGCTTCTACTCTGTTAAAGCACATCCTATTTGTGATCTGTTAATACACTTAGTCCCCTAGACAGGACAGCATGCGTATTTAGATATGCTTAAAAGTTCAAAAAGTCTTTCAAGGGCTCCCAAAATATGAATGAATTTAAAGAGATACCTTCCTGAACAGTACAGATTTTCAGGACTTCCAGTGTCTATTGTTCTCACTATTTTTCCAACACTTCGAAGATACTGATCTCAGAAAAGTCCTTGTGCACTCAGCATAAACCATATAGCTCCATGAAAGTTCTCTGCTAGGCTGTACTACATCACCTGGACATCAATAAAAGAGACTCTGGCATGGTAAGCAACACAAAAACTCCCCTTGATGGTGGTAAGACCACAACTGAGCTCAGAGTCTGAGAGACAGTCAGTGTGCTGAGCTGCACAGCAAGTGTTAACCAGTATCATCTGCTACAATAGAGACTCTCTTTCAGCTGGGGTCTTTCATAAACAACAAAAAAGACGTAAGTGTGAAATGCTGTAAAAAGAGCTCCATTTCTTAACTGTGATTTATACTTGGAAACAAAAGACTATTAAAAGAGTGAAGTGAAAGCATTACAGTAAAAAAAAAAAAAAAAAGGAAAGTTAGGAAATGTTATAATTAAAGCTGTTTTATTTAACTAATGATCACCTGTGGGTTTGGGTTTCTTTCCAAAAGTCCCTGCACGTTGGATGGACTGAAGCTTTGCTTTCTTCTCTGTTTCTATTGCAAACCATGGGTATCAGGACACAAACCATGCTCTGAAAGAAGAACTATTTATGTCCTCTCGGGCTTTATGACAGTCATCACTATGTAGACCCTGAAAAGCAATGGATGGTCTCCCCACCTGACAACTGGGGAGCTGAATTGCAAAAAGATTCAGATCAAAAACTAGGCACTAACTTTGGAAACCAAACAGACTTTTAAAAAGTGTTTAGTATTCAAGGCGTTAACTAATGAAAGAACAATCCCTAAATACTGTTTGGAGAAGCATTTCTGCACAGCCCTCAATGCAGGCATCTAGAAAGTGCCATCTACTGGAAACTCAACACATGAAAACTTCATGGCAGAAAGAGCAATTATATTCAGTTCTCCAGTATTCAAATGATATTAGCACTTCTAGGCTCCTATAGTACATCAGAAGCCTGTCTTCCTGAATGCAATCGTAGCAGTGAGCTGTTTCATAGGGACCTGCACTTGAAAATCATGCTGCACCTTCCCTGCGCTGTGTCACAGAATGACAGGCTGGAACAGACCTCTAAAGGTCACCTGGTGCAAGTCTGCCCAAAGGAGGGCTAACTTGGACTCAGTTTGCCCATGACCTTGGTCCTGTTCTCAGTGTCTTCAAGGATGGAGATTTCTCAGTCTTCCTGCACTCCTGGTCCTATGTTTGTCTGTCCTCACAGCAAAAAATTTCCTCCCGATATCTAATCTAAATTCCCCTTGTTGTAACTTGTGCCTGTTGTCTCATACTATCACTGTGCACCTCTAAGATTCTTCTAGCTGTGTTTTCTCTATAACCCCCAACAGTTATGTGTAACTGAATGCCCTGAAGACTGAACAAAACTAGCTCTCCCACCCTCTCCTTTTCAGTCAAACTCCTACACCCTAATTATCTGGGTGGCCATCGTCTGAACTCTTTAAAAAGCTGGCACTAGAGAGCTGCAGACCAAAGTTCAGAAGTGAGTCTCCAGGGTGACAGATGTAACAAATTTTTAAAGTTATCCCTTTGCTTTGGAAAAATACTTCTTTCTACTGGGAATTCTTCTAACATAAAGCACAATACGAAACACATTTCTTAGTGAGCTAAAATTAAATTTAAAGATGGCTACAATTAGACTCAAAATTACATGCTGTAATTTACTCCAATTAATGTGTGGTCGTGCTGAAGCAACAAAATTTCTAGGTGTAAAGCCACCACAACTTCCTTGGTAAGGAAGGAGTTGCTGGGACAGCACATACACCCCACTGTTCCGGAGAGTTACGGGCAGACAATCCAAATACGAGGACTCACACTCTTTAAAATTTACACCAGCAGATCATTTTGCAGCTATTCTTGTTCACGACAAATCTTAGCAGTGCTCCTGATTTGGACACAGAAATGACTTGTATACTCATGAATTAAAAAATACTCTAGGGCAAGTGGCACAGCACTCCTTGCTTCCATACAGTGAAAATCCCTTATCCTTGAAAAGAAAGTGCCACATTCAAACTGTCAGCAGGTGATGGACATGCTGTTCAAGATGGGCTGAACATGTCCTGTGCAACAAAATCACTGCAGAATTAAGAAAGAGACTAGGAGACTAATCACATAAACCCACTTCCTCAGGAAACCAGACCATTATATTTCCAATGTAAGGAACAAAAGATGCTGTAGTGAAAATGAGGAAGAGTTCAGAAGCTGGACTCTGATAGATACAGGCCCGTTAACCTTACTTTTATATATGCCAATCAAAGCTGAGTTTGTTTGGAGTCTGAGGTTTTTAAGTTTATACTCTGAACATAAATTCAGTCCATACTTTGTCTTTACTCCAGGAAAACAACATTCCTCAAACCCCAGAGAGACTGCATGTGGTTTTGGAGCAACATTTCAGTCTGGCCACTCCAAGATGTCTTTCACTTACTAACCAGGCAGCACCGGCTTCAGCAGTAAACATGAGTGTATGTCCCGGGTTAAACCCCACAGTGCCTGCCTGTTACTTACATCCAATTTGGTAAAACACTTGTTCTCACACCATGCTAGTGGACATGGCATAGGATACTTTGTGCTGCTAATAAAATTCAGAATCTTTTTGATGTAACTTTGCTGCAAGTGAGAACAGTCTGTACTGCTTTTGTCAGGATTTTCAAATGGCTTGAATTTTGTTCTTTGCCAGGGGACACTCCATAGCTCTACATTATGCACATATTATGAAATTAAATGCATTTTCTTGTATAATTTTTCATGTCAATTTAACTAGCATCAGCTGTCAGGAGGTACAGAAAATTTCCAACTCTTTTGATTATTAAAGGCAGCAGTCATTTTTCAGAATTGATCATTCCATGAAAAAATAAGTGAAAAACAAATAGGCAGGTGTTCTCTTGTTAGTTAACTGATTTATTAACTTAGCCAAGATTGACGTAACAAAGATAATTCCTTAAAGTCCCGCTCTGCTGGATGCCTCAGTAAGATCAAATGCATTGTCATCTAGATAATCCACTTCTTTCATATAGGTACACCAGACTATGTCCTAATTCCACTGAAAAGCCTAGTAACAGTACCCTTCATGGCCTGTTTTTTTACAGTCTAGCTCTTCCCCATACCATTTCATTTTTCTTTACTTTCTCTTGTAAAATAAAACACTGAAAGCCATAGGAACTAAAGGTCTTTTTTCCTTTTGCAAGACCCAGTGTCTCCTCAGGTGGCAAAATACAGTGAACAGCAGGTTAGACATCCCCACACGTACAAACTATTGAGCTACACTCGTGCTAGTTAACATCCTCTAAGATAGACAGTTTATGAAAAAAAAAAACTAAAAAACAAAAACTCAATTTAGGTAGCATGGTGTAAGAGTAATTAAAAATTGAAACACAGTTCATCTGGAAGATGAATCTCCAGTAGACAAAGTTCTGAAAATCAGGATGAACATCTGTTGGGATTGGTTTAGGAACAGGCAATTGCTATCTCTGGGACAGAGATGGTGACTGCGCCTGTGTCCACAGCAGAAGACCAAACCGTATCACATCACAGACCTGACCATTACAATTTGGTTACCTATAACAAATCTACTTAAATTACAACATCTGATCCTGGTCCATTTTAGGCACAGGCCAATAAGTACTCTCCCAAAAAATGCCAGGCACAGATAATAAGTTGGACTGGGGACTACTCCCTCATGGCCAGTTTAGCAACAGTCACCTTCTTTTATAGGTTAAGAATGCTGTATAGAATAGATGTAAACAGCTGGTAAATAGCTGGTCTGGACACCAAGAACAGACTTTGGCACATTTTCATTCACTGTCATGGATGCAATATTTAGGTCTCTTCTAGCTCCTTTTCTCAGGTTCTACAGCTATGACTGTGCATGGGTTTTGTAGACCACAGGAGGAAGATGTGGAGCAATGATAAACATAATACAAACCTGATTCATCTGGTCCCTTGATCTGCCCTTGGCTTCTGTTTGAAGATGTTAACCTTGAGAGAGATGGCACTGTATTTCTGCTATGTAGGGACCACAATATAGCAGTCCCTTCCAGAGAATTATTCCTCATTTACAAAAAAAAAGTAAATAAAAATATTTCAAAGACTCCTAGGTAAGTGCTTACTGCTACTCTTTCATGACATTTCAAACATTTATTTTCTTGACTCTGAAGCCATTCAGTTTTGTTTACAGTATTGAACACCAACTCCCTCTACAGTAATTAATGACATTTTGCTACTGACATAATCTTTACCCTGAAAAACCGTATCAGAGGTTACATTCTAAAAAAGCTTTATGATAATAATGTAGGAGAGAGAAGGAAATATTTCAGATGAAGATTTCCTAAGGGAATTCAAAAGCCTTTTTCTTAACTATTTGTTAGCTCCTACAATCCGACCCAAGATCACTGTCATGAATTCTCACACCACTTTTTTGAGTAAATTCCCATCCAGAACCCCAAAGTTTTGCACTTCTCAGAACAAACCAGAGCCTGAATTTACTTTCTCTAGAGGAGTGGTAAAGGCACTGCACAGGACTTAGGAGACCTCAGTTTAGGTCTCTTCTTTCCTGCAAGTTTTCCACATGGTCTCGGGCAAGGTACTAGTGGTGTTTTAACTCACATTGGTTTCAAGTAAGGTCTATCACTGTGTCTACATCTCAACTGCAGCATGCCAAGCTCATCAGGATGAGACATAGGCAAGCACTCTCCTTGCATATTCTTTTTTCCTGAGATGGGAAACCTGGACATGTGACCCTCAAAGGGAGCCATAAGCAGCCATGACCCCAATTTAAACGAGTTGTTGAGGGAGAACTCCAGATCACTCAGCTGCACTCCAGAGCACTGTGACTCTGGTTATGCTGTAAATAGGTGGGCAAACTGCCCAAACCTGCTTATGGGCACATTTTTCCAGACTTCCCCACAGGCACAGTGGCATGGTACAGACCATATTCCTGCAGGTGATTTGACAATATGTCTGATCAATACATCAGGGGACAGGTGTGATTCACCTGTACATTCCAAATCAGAAAGCAACACACAGCAGATGGCTGGCTCTATACCATAGTAAAAGCATTTTGGTTCCTGTCAGCCAAATATCCAGAAATATTTTAGGGTTAGGATTGTTCTGGGTTTAATTCTGTTTCCAAGCTAGCCAAGGCTAGTGCCAAAACCTGTGACTTCTTATAACAGCCAGAGAGTCAAATGGATCAAATGTCAAACTTATCTTCCCAGATGTCAGTCCCTCCCAGAACCCACCCACCCACTCACTCACACTCACTCATAGACATGGACTTTGACTATAGGATGACTATTCACTTGGTTCTGGTAATTATTACTCAGTCTAAAACTTCACAAAGTCCCCATAAAGGGCAGAATATTTTCTTTAGAGCAGCTGAAATCAAAAATTCAAAATGAAGACTCAGCATGCCTGTAATGAATCCTTATGGTCGAACAAAGGGAGGGCTGACCTATAGTCCCACAGTCAGGGTATAGGACTGGCACTCTGAAGTCAAGAGTATTGTTTCATGGCCAGCCAAAGCATTCAGCCATGTTCCCCACACCATCCTCCAACTCTCTCAAATCTTGCCCTTGTGTCAGCACTGAAAACTAACACCACTAAAGCCATACAAAAAGAATTTCCAGATGGAACAATGGATGACCTAACTCACCACATACATATAATATTGCTAATATCAACTAAAGAGAGATGCTGAGAAGGAGGCAGTGGTGGGTAGTAAAAGGGATACCTCTTTTCACATTTCAGGTAATCTTGAAATCATATCTCAAGACTTGGTCCCTCCTTTTATAGAGATTTCCTGGGAGATCTCACAGTTCTCCCTTGGTCTCTCTGTGCCTCAACTTCCCAACTGCACAGTGCTTCCCTCCACACTGACACCCCTTTGGACTGATGCTGCATAAATAGGATCAAACTTCACAACAAACTGAAAAGTAGAAACCAATGCCAGAAACTGAGAATTTCTGAAATAACTGGAAAATATATGGTAGAGCATGTACTGTGCTGCCCTGTGCTACTGTTCTGATGCCGGAGGAGGAACATAAACCAGAGTGGAAGCACAGCTTAGTAGCTCTACTTTATGACGATACCTCATGTGACTTGGTGACCTTTCTTTCAGCAGGATTGGAAAATAAATTTCTTAGGCTATAACTTTACATTTTCGAACTCTCAGAGTTTATAGTAAACTCTTACTGTATTTCAACTGGTTTTGATGATTGTTGTGTGCTTACAAATAAACAAATGTGTGCACCTGCACATCCTCAGTTATGGAAAAGGGCCCAAAAACTAAACCTTGCCCAACTCCCTTACAAACAGACCATGCTGAATCAGGTAAGTTGATATTATCAGGTGGTTTATAGCCCACATTAGTGAATTTGAGCTACCAGAAAAGAGGAAACTATCTAAAACCATTAGAAACTATTTTCGTGGCTTTATGCCTAAAATGCTTTATGCCTGAAATCATAACATAATAATGTTGAGTCTTTCCCATCTTATCTCCTTCACCATCTCCAACTTTTTCTCCAGTTCTCTTCATAGAATTAGGCTCATTTTACTGTAATAGGAGTACATCCAACTGACTTCTAACTGGGTAAGCTGATGACAGCAAAATCCTATCTATGAACATTAAGCATTTTCTGGTATTTGTTTCCTAAGACAGCAGGAAGGCATCCAGAAAATAAAATATACAAACCACTCCAAAACACCCTCCAGACCATGAACCAAATCAGATCCATTGCTATTGATGACTTTACACGTGAAAGAAAAAATGATCTGCTAGCTCATCTGCAACATTAACGCTGAGATCCTGCTATTAGTAGAGGCCTCTACACAATTCCTCTTTTTGAAAGATAACAAAAATATTGCAGCATTCTGTCATCTCCCCACCCTCCACAAGACACATTGTCTTTTACTTTCTCAAAAAACCCATAGTATCTGAAAGCATACCCAAACTATCTGAAAGTTTCTCTTCGTATGTGGCAGCAGCAGTACCGCCAGCCAGGCTCTGCTGTGCCACTAAATCCCTCCGGCCTGTCAACGCTTTCAATATCCCATCTCAGGGAAAGCACTGGCGAAGAGCTGGTACTAACGCGGCAATTTCCATCAGCAGTTGCCGGCCAAAGGAAAGCAAAATATCATCGCCAGCGTAAAAAGTGAAGAAGCGCAGACGGGCACCGGACTTCACACAGCTCGGCAGGCGTAAGGACCCCAGACCGACACCTCCCCTCAGCTGCCCAGCTCCCTTTGAACACAAACCAGGAAGGCATCAGATTTCCCCCTCCTCCTCGTGCACAAAGCACCGTTCAACCCCAGATGAACCCAACAGCTCCGCTGCTTCCTGCCGCTCCCGAAAGCCAGACTCCTGGCCAAGGAATAACAGGCAGGTGCTGCGAGCAGCCGCCCGGAGCCCCGCCAAGGCCGGCGGGATGCCCAGGCCGGAGGGACCCACTGCCTCCAGCGGCTCC
>VWZY01002912.1:147-16372 GCA_013399075.1 Chloroceryle aenea
CCCTGCAGATATTTGTAAATATTCATCAGATCCCCTCTCAGGCTTCTCCAGCCTCAACATCCCCGGGGCTTTCAGCCATTCCTCAGCAGAGAGATGTTCCAGCCCCCTCATCATCTTCATAGCTCTCCACTGGACTCTCTCCAGTATTTCCCTGTCCCTCTTGCACTGGATAGACCAGAACTGGACACAATACTCCAGCTGTGGTCTCACTGGGGCAGAGTAGAAGGGGAGCACAACCTCCCTTGAGGTTCTTTATGCACCCCAGCAGCATTGATGAACTAAAGCATCTAAAATGTAATGGCAGAAGCAGCCTCAAAGGGTGAAAGTCTAAAGAATCTGACATTCTGAAGAAAATTGCTAAAAAGAATGTGTAAAAGGAAAGAAGTGTAGGGAAACTGTACCACAGAGGGCAAGAAGTCATGCTTGAAGTGAGCGTTTCCAGGAATCACTGAGAGTTAAGAATGAATGGTAATCAATAGCTGTTGCTGTGTAGAGAAAAAGAATATAGGAAGAGTCAGAGCTGATGATGTGGCAGAGATAATATATGAAGCAGGGCAATCCTTAATTAATATACTTAATTTTTCAGTTCGGATATTTGAGGACAAAGGTAGAATGGGAATAGAATCAAATGTATGGAAATCGACATCACTATTCCACTAGTCAAAGTGGAAGTAAATCAAAGCCCTCAAGTCCAGATGGTCTGGTTAATCCTGATCAAAGAAGCCTGGCTCATGAGATTTCAAATCCGGTAGCAAAATCTTTCAAAATGGGAGCTGTGCCATGTGATGATGGAATAGCAAATGTCATATTTAGGAAGAGGAAAAATTCACTGAAGAAACTGCAAACCTGTTATGTTGAATTAGACTAGTCAAGGCTTTAGGACAAATGTGGGGGAAGCAGGTTCTTTGGGTAGATATCAAAATGGTTAAAAATTGTCAGGATGTCTACCAGCAGCAATTTCTGCCACACTACATTTATGACTTCCCTTGTATTTGAGCCTCGGTCGATGTTTGTTGTCATATGTGTCAAATGCCTGTAAGGGGAGAAAGCAGGGAGAGGCAGAACTATAATGCAGATACATAGAGGTGGTTAAAAGGGAGTTAATGAGTTACACTGAAAAGGTAAATGCTGGGCTGAAGACATTCACCTAATGCAGCTCTCAAAGAATTCATCAGCATTGGGGACAGATTTTCCTGAATTCTTTTGTGCATGACTTTGGCACAAAAAAGTTGGAACATACTGAAAAAAATAGTTACAGTACAGATAAGGCTCTGGATATGAATAATTAACTGGATAACTTTAAATAGTGACCCAACAGATTGAAGTTTGTCAGTACTGAATACAAGGTAAAGTGTTTGGGAGCTTACAACAAAATTTAAGAAATAAATGAGGAAGAACAGTTTGAGTTGGTCAAAGGATAACCAAGGTCAAAGGATAACCAAGTCACAAAGTGATGTGGCTGTGCAAAAAATAAATAGGATGAGAGGAAGTATTAATCAAGACATTTCCATCAGAAAGAAAGATTAAAGCCACTTGATAAGACACATGACTTCAGTTGAATGTAGCGTGAGGATATGCTGTTATCTCACCTGATTAAATGGCCTCCTGATTGCTATGGACCCAAATTGCATTCATGACCTGATATGAGGAGTGAACAAGCTGTGTTTTATAGGAAGTATTAGACAGTCTGTCTTGTTTCAGTCTTCAGTTCAGAAGACTGAAAAGAGGACATGACTGTGGCTTATCAATACATCAAAGAAAGCATAATGAGAAGAGCTATTTCAGCTGAAGGGCTATGGTGGCACATATGGCAAATAGACATACACTCATCATAAATAATTTTAAACTGAAAAGAAGCCCTGAAGTTTTCAATAGAGAACAACTTTCTAGAGTAGTAGCCTGGGTATCATTGTAGTTTTAGGGTAGAGGTTGACCAGTGCTTTACAGGGAGTATAGGGTGATTTTATGGCAGATGATTAAACTCAGTGCCACTGAGGTACCTTTGAATGCTCTATTTCCTTCTCCTGTTGTATGCCTCTGTCTGGTGGAACCAGGATGGTGACCAGATGATACAGGTAGTGTTGAAGGATTTATGTAGAGTTGCAGAGTCCCCAGTCAGCCCCAGCACATGCGATTCCTGGATACATGAATATATAATGGAAGCAACGAAGCTTCTATTGCAGAAATCAAGGGTAGATTTGTAGGTATAGGCTGCTGCTGCTGGTAAGCTTCTCCTATATATGTGAAGGGAGAAAAGAGTTTTGCAAACAGCAGGCTACAGTCCCACTCCATCACCTGGGCTGAGAACCTGACAATCTACAGCAGTTCATAAACACAAGCTAGGAAATAAATTGTGCCATTGTAGATGAGATGTTTTCCTAGGCAAAGATCCAGGCAAGTGGTGTTTACAGGCTTGGGATACAAGATGCTATGAAGAAAAAAAAATGAATAAAACTATTAAGTTCAATTCTCTTATGGCAATGTTTTGGTTTTTGGGTTTTTTTTTGCATAATAATCTTACAATTCCAGTATTATTTTAATCACATACAGCTTTGTTGAAGTTCCAAACATTATGCTGACTTTCTACCTTTGGAGAGCCACCTATAACACAGGTTCCAACAGAGATGCACTCCCTGTGTGTTGTCTCGTCCTTGTAGACTGTCTGACAAAAGGGCTTCATGATACAGCATTGTTATTGTTGCATGGTATTTATTGAAAGATGCTTTTATATATAAAACAGATCCTTTTTATTAAAACTGAAAATTGGTTGGAAGTTGCAATAATTGGTCTGGACAAATGTTAGCAACAAATTGTCAAACTTAGCCTAAAAAATGTGGCTTCTAGGGAAGATCAGAAGATCCTGTCTGTCTGGCAGCTAGCTCTGTCTTTGGAGTATGTATTTACTGTTTATATCTTGTGAGGACTAAACCCATGTCTTTAAGAGGAGCGTTTGCATCTAGTGATCAGTAGCTAATACAGTCTGTAATCTACTATGCCTCTCTGTGTATCTTTTGCAGGTACAGATCCAGAGTATTTGCACTCAGTTTTAGAACTTTCCTTCATCCCTCAACTTTGCATCTTTCTTTAAATGAATTACAATCATGAAAAAAAGGGGAAAGAATAAATAAAATGGATATACATGCAACCATGCTTCTAAGGACTATTTCTGTAGCTCCCTTGTGCTTATTAAAAAGGGAAGGATTTGGGATCCCATCTAAAGTTTTAATAGTTTGTCATCCTCTTGTTACTCTTTTCATGTTCCTGTTGACAAAATTACTTCTGAATGTGTTCCTAATGTGATGTATAATCAATTCTGTTTAGTAATGAACTCAAAAGTAGTACAGGAGGATTCCCAGAGTTACATTTACTGTAATTCTTTTTCATGAACACAGATAACTGCACTTGGGAGTTGAGTATGTGCCTTGAGAAGAGAGTATTCCACCTGCTGAGACAGACTTTTTCACTCAATTATTCAACCTAAAGAAAATTTTCACAAAAAAAACCCCAACAATTTGCAACACTGATTCCCAAGGTCTTAATTAACTTTAGATATGGTGGAACTACTTCTTTCAAACCATTAATTCATCGGAACTGTGTTTCTCCCTAGTTTATATACATTCCTTGTTAACCAGTTCAAGCATATTCTGATTTTTTGTTATTCTGGTGTAATTGAGAAATGGATTTTAAAGGCATACCTGCTACAGATTTCCTTATTGGCCTGTTTTATTGAGCACCTTAATTAGGTGGGCTGGTTTCTTTTACCCAGTTAGGCTGGAATACAAAGAGGAAGAACCTGTAATGATGCATAAAGGAGAAAAAAAACCCTTAAAGAAACCTGAAAAGTACAATGAGAGTTTCAGTGCAAGTTGTGAGGTCATTTTTATGGACCTTTGGTGCAGTTTATACTAATCATCTCAGGGATACCTGTACGTGTTCCAATTACAATAGAATTATTAATCCTTGCCAATGCAGAGCTTTTATGAATTTCCTTGTGCATTTTATCAGCTGGGAGACCATGAACTTTCATCCAGCAAGGAAGATGTGCAAGGGCATCAAACCAGCCCCAACTAAACAATGCCTTTCTAGTTCAGCAGTTTGTTGACTTTTGTAGTACATTGATGAATATACTGCAGTCGATAAACTCTGAAATTCATTATCCATCACAAATTATTCATTTGGATGCATCTTTTAAGATCCCCTGCTGTAATAATCCGAGCGTTCTGAGCGGAAATTGTCAGTTGGTTTGTGATGTGGTAGTGTTACTTTCCAGGATACGAACTGTGATTCACAACTTGAACTCGGCCTTCAGAATTGAAAGGCTTCAGGTTTTTAGAACAGGTTTTTTTCAACCTCCTTAATAGCTAAGGAAAAATCTATTTAAGGAAGCCTTGAGAATCCTTGAGGGAGTGCTATTGTTGTGGGTTATTGATCTTTGCAATTAAAAAGCACCAGGAAAGTAAAGTGTGGAAGAGAACAGAGCAGAGACCATGATGAAACACTACTAGCCTGAGCAGTGGGATAGCGACTGTTGAATTTATTTCTTACAGTTTGACTTTGGGGAGAAAAGTTTGGTTGTAATGGAAATGTACATGCCAAGAAAATTTGGCCAAGATTTTTGGTGGAAGCAAGAATTGCTATGGAAGTACAATCTGTGCATAAAACAAGAATAACAAAGTATAGAAAAGAGTTCTTGTTCATGAAGGAGAAAATTCATGTCGTAGATGGTTTCTTCAATTTGCAGTTCCTAAGTTTCTCTCATATTCCCTATCTACTTTTTTTTTTTCCCCTCAATTTCATGTTGTTGTATCAGGAAGCAGCACCTCGTAGGCTGATAGATGATATAATGGGCTCTCAGTCTGATTTTGACCTCAGCTGTAGGTATGATGGAGTTGTGCTGTCTGTTTATCCTGCCAGAGGAGTCAACTCTCTGTAGCAGAATTATGGTATGCAGCATGGAAAGAAAAGAAGCATCTCTCATCGAGTACAAGAAACCATTTAATATACCAGGCAATTATTTCCATACCTAGGAGAGAGGTGATGTATTAAATATGGCATAAACAGCAGCTAACTATGGATTATAGTGTTACATTTCTATAGAGAATTTCTCCTGACATCACAGACGGCCCCAGCAAGGTTTATAAAACAGTAATCCATGCGTTATGAATCCTGAGTCTTTACTTCGCAGAAGTTTACACTTTTGGTGTGATAATTTTTACTGTACTCTTGGTGTTGTTCCTAGAAGTCTCTCTTCATGCTGCAGCCCAGGCCAAAAAAGTGGGATGCTACATCGAAATGCCTTTCGGAGGACTCCTCCCTTACCCCGGGGTAGGTTCAATGGAATTACAGGACCAGCATATCAACAGCTAGAAGAGTCAAGGATCACAGACCAGGACACAATTCCTTGTCACGGGTAAGTAATAGCAGAACTGAAGTGCCCCTGTTTGTGAGTGGCTGCTGTTTGGTGGTTAAGATGCTTTGCCATTACAGTCCTTCCAACTTTGTTGTAGTGTCCTGTGGATCCAGGGTTTGTAGTGCTGAAAGCAGAAAATGTTTTCGGTGTAATGGCTCTTCAAAGGTAATAAGTTTTTATTTGGCTGGCTGCTCTTTTTAAGCCTTTCAAAGAATGAGTGCCTTGAACAAACTGGAAGTGATTGGCAGTGTTACTCTAGAGAACTGATGGTTTTTCCTACTGGTGCCATGATGTTCTAGTAACTTTTGCATAGCACTGTTTTCTTCCATTAGCACTGGAGAAAATAATTCCAACTTTCATGGTTTTTAAAGTAAATCAACATACATTGCAAAGTGTGTTTGCTGAGACTGGAGACTTGATCGCTTTGCTCAGGTTTCTCTTTGAAAATGCACAGAGAATCCAATATTTTTCCTTTTTTGATTCAGCTTATTAGAATACTGAATGTAAGTTCCAGCTGTACTTAGGGTCTGAATTTCAGGAGTGATACCTGGAATGGAATAAAACAACACCAGTTTCCACTGGACACGTGTAAGACACAGCTAAGTGCAGCCAAGTGAACAATCTCATCCTGTGAGAGGGGAGCTTGGCTCACTAAACGTTTTGTAGCTGAATCTAAAGACAAACCAGGGCTTAGCCTGTGAAGGGAGAAAGCAAAGTGGCAAAAGGACTGGGTGTCTGGTGACTTCTTTTCAAAAGTACAGATTTGTCTGTACTTCTTTCATTGTTACTGTTTGCTGCTTCTGGGGAATAACTTGTTTATCACTTCGTGCAGTAAATATATTCTTTCTCACCTGTATGATAAAGTCTGTATAATTCCTTATGAAAATTGAGACTCAGCCTGCCCCTCTCAGGAAGGGTTGGATTCGAACAGCTTTACCTCTTCAAAAGCTGTGGCTTTTAACACAGGCTCTGGAGAGTGCTGCAGCCTCTTCCTAGCCTGAGAAGTGAAATAGAAAACAGCAAAGCTGTCTTGTGGGTAGTTGTATTTACGCTTCTCTAGGAAATCAGGGTGATACTACACCTATCATCTTCAACTGCCCTATACTTTAATTTTGCAGTTCTGCAAAAGGTTGATATTTGGACCAGACTGTGACCCCTTCTGGCCTCAGTCCATGAAAGCACTTCATCTGTATTTTGTGTGCTTGGAATGTCTGGAGAGTTAGCCCTTCCTAATACCTACTCTAACAATAGACCTTTCTCTGAAGGAGTCCTCTGAGTGCATCACCAAGTGGTGTTGTGACAAGGAGTCAGAGCAGTCTGCGTACCCCACAGATAAGAAACCAGAAGTCTTCAACTGGTACCTATGGAAAGGAATTTTTAAAATGGCAATGTTAAGCATGAAACCAAAAGTAATTATTGCAGTGGTTTACCGATGATGACTTTTATGAAAATAAGTCTTTTAAGATCGTCACAAAACTCTTGGCAAGTTATTTTGTGTGAGTGAATTAATCAGTAGTGGAGTAGTCTCTTCAATATCTAAGTACACGTCTTATCTCTGAACAAAAGTAAATTTACTAATTCAACTTTATGTTGAATTCTTCTAACTTAGGAAGAGGTTTCCCCAACATCAGGTGGCTTTTTACCATCTATTTTACCAGTTAGATTCAGTGTTGGTATTCTCATTAGATTTCCAGCCAGAAGTTAAAACTCCTTCCTTTCTCTTCCCTTTTCCCCCCCATCTTTTTCTGTAAGGATGCACCAATCAAAGCGGTTTATCTCCCTAGTTCTGTCACCTTTCTGAAGTTCCAGCAGCAGCTCAGGCAGAAATTTGGTCAGATTTTGTAGTTGATAGCAAAGAGGATAATTTATAAGACTAGCCAAAAACTAATCAGGCAAAAGTACTCCTCTTCCCATCCCACACTGAGAAGAAGGCTTTTACTGCATTCGAGCACCACCAGATCTTGTGATTTGCAACGGGATCTAGTATTTGCAGTGTTTGAATCACATACAGCTAGTACCAGTTACTTAACCTTTATGCTTCTTGAAAGAGCTGAAAAATCTGCTTGATAACCTGACTGTTGCATATTTGTAAATGTTTGAGTTTCTTTTTTTGCTTGTTTTTAGGAAGAGGGTCAAGAGAGAGCACCACGTTGAAATACATGCACATGAGGGAATTTATTCAGACAAAATCATTTTTCACATACAAAAACCAGATACCTGTCTTAGGAGGAACGATAGCTCTGGGAAAGCTAATTATAGAAAAATGTAATTAAGATTCTTCAATTATAGGTCTAATTCTCAGTCTATTGAAAACAGCAGCAGTCTGGTGTCACGAGTGGATCAGTTTGTAATTAACCAAAAGCTGAGTCTCACACGGTTTAGATTTAATATCTCTGCAAGTTTAATGCCTTGTCTACTGCACACATTGTGCGTGCGTTATTTCAACCTTTGAGAGCCCTGTGAGCATAGGGCAGAAATGTGTAATTCTGGCATGAAGTTGGTGTGTCTACCTGTACTTCAAGAGATATTATGGAAGTATGCCAGGCGTTGCATTACCTGGTATTGTTACTGGCAAATAGTTTTCAAAATACCAAGAATAATTGGATCTCTATTACGGAATTGGCAAATGCTACTGTTTTCTCACCAAACCCATTTTAATTCAGTCTTTTCTTGGTTTTGCTTATATATCATCCATATAATACATCCATTGCATGTGAAAATCATTAAAAACATTCACTCCCTTTGTTTTCAGGGTGCAGCCCAGAATATATTTAGGGCCTGAATTACCAAAAAAGGGAATAATGCAACTGATGCGATCTCTCCAGCTATAGTCGTTTGAACAATTATATAATAAGCAAAGGAAACAAGAATGGGCACAACCCAAAGGTCTGCACTGTTTTGTTTTCATTTATTTTTTTTTTAATTGTCCTCCCTTGGGAATACCATCCCTGATCAGTATTTCATTCATGCTGAGTCCTGAAAACTGTTCTGAAAAGGCCCTCCATGAAATGACTACAACTGTGCATAAGTGCAGTGCAAATGTAATTAACCAAAAGCTGAGTTCCCAGCTGACTCAGATGGAAAACAGAAATGCAGCTGTATAGCATGGACAAGAAGTTCTAGCACATGTCCAAAAAAAAAACCCTGCTTGCTCTATTAGTCCCCCGGGTCCTACTTCCCAAAGCAGTATCTCCTTCTATCAGAGAGCAGCAAAGATCACAACACCTCCTCCTTATTGCAGAGCTCCCAGCGGCTTTTTCTGGTCTTTTGGGGATGCCTGGAGAGTTTCTGTACAGGGGCTGCACAGAATTGCATGTGCACACGTGTAGGGGTTGATGTGTCAAGCTGTTGTGCAAACACGGTGCCACTGTAGACGAGTTAATTACAAGTCAGCGGAGCTCTGTTGGAAATGAGCCTAAAGATACCTCCTCTTCTCTCCTGTCTGACAGCTCACCAGAAGGATAGACCCAAAGGAAGCCTTTCCAGTTAATGAGCCTCGTGTGCTAATACTGGACCTTGGCTGCTCCATGCAATTCACTTTCTTTTCCTTAGTTCTCTTCCTGCTAATGCCAAAAAGCAGCAAGGCACATATGAGTAGAAGGATATCCCTAAGTGGATATCCAGTAGGCTTGCAAAAACCATCCTTCAAGTCAGAGCTCAAAGCACCTGCTTCCACACCTGCTCTAACTGTTACTTTTCCTCACTCATGGATAAAACACATGAGCTTGCCTTGTTAACCAGCGATGTGATCGCAAAGATGATTAGAAAGAAAATATCTTCCTCTACTAAGGGGATGTCTGTGGTCCCTGCCAATCAGAACTAACAGATGTAGTAACTCTTAGAGCACCAAATTTCTAGTAATACTACTTCTCAAATGGGAAACATTTATTATTTTTTCTTTTGGTCATTGTTTCCTTTATTTTGTAGTTAATATTTTTTCCATTTCTGTTTTTTTTAAGTATTTCCTGTAAACAAAAAGTATTTCCTGTAAACAAAACCACTTTCTGATCAGAATAATGAATGTGGCTTTGGAAAAACAAAGGAAACGTTGATAAAAATTCACCAAAGTTGCTTCACGATAAAGAAAGTCATGCTATGATCTGTACTGATGGAGGATAAAGGATTTATTTTATTTTTTTTTGAAAGACAGGATTACAGAGTCAGGAAAACACAGACATTTGCTCAAGCCCAATGTATTAGCTCCGTTATCTGGATGAGAGCTAAAAAGCCCAAATCGGGTCAATCATTTGCATGTAAACAGAGATGACACAACCACGTTTAAAGCTCTTTTGTCCTGAACCTTTCTTACGTGTTTTCCTAAAATAGCCATTTGACATTGAGAGTTCTGGTGTTGAAGAAAGCATCCGTCCATTTCCCCACTTAGGAAAGTAGGAATCCCAATTTCAAAGTTCATTTCCAAGAAAATTCATACATTGTAACTCCCGAAATAATTTTGAAGGGAAATGTCATGCTTCTCATATACTGGTGGGCAAAATGAGACTGCTGAGGGAAAAAGCAGTAGTTTGCTCCTGGCAGATCTGAGAATCAAAACCAGATCTCCAGCGTGCGATGTTTCCCCGGGGCCAGACTATTAGGGAGTGCTCCCAGTGTGAGGGAAAAATGACATGCATCTTCCAGCACAGTTCACTCAATCTCGTACAGCGCTCCTGCTTCCAGTTGCATCTGACTGCTTGATGTACAACAAAAACTTCTTTCTACTCTTTTCAGGTGTTCATCCAGTGGTTTAAAAATTCCTCAGAACACTTCAATAAATATGCAACTGCCTTCAAGAGAGACAACCCCTTATTTTAATAATGTGGATCAGAAGGACTTGGTCGGCTATTCATCTTCAAGGGCCAACTCCGTTCCCATCATCCCGTCCGTGGGCTTGGACGAAGCCTGCATGCAAATGCAAAATGTTTCTGAAGTAACGGGCATCAAATGGTGCAAAAACTCCTATTCAGCTGAACTTGTCAACGTGAGTTCCCCAGTCAGTAATTGTCTTATAGCAGAACAACACGAAGTGAAAATATTGCTAGAAACTGTGCAGGAGCAGATTCGGATCCTGACGGATGGGAGGCGGTCGGAGGACTATGAACTAACGAGCACAGAAGCAGAGAGCAGCGCGAGTGAGAACACGGCCTTTCTGCCCATGAGCCCCGTGGCCAAGTCAGAGCGAGAGGCACAATTTGTCTTAAAAAGCGAAACGCAAAGAGACTCGGTATTGACCAAGTGACTTTGTGAGGGGGTTGGGGGAGGGGAAACGAGAGATCTGTGCATTCGATGCTTTGCTAGACAGGAAGGGAGGAAATGGAATACAAATTATTTATATGCATTAATTTAAGAGCGTCTACTTAGAAGAAACCAAATAGTCAATCGCCCTCATATCATAGTGTTTTTTAACAAAATATTTTTTTAAGGGAAAAGTTCCAGGAGGGATGAAGTGTACATCAGGTGCTTTCTAGGCAGGTCTACACATACAGTTTCAGTTACAGAGCATTCTACCACAGTCCCGTTCAGCTGTCCAGAGGCTTAGGCTATGCATCTTTTCTTTGTTTTTTTTTTCCCCCCCCAGTAAAGACCAGAACCATTCTTAGATTCCTTTCTGGTACCAGGGCAGCACAGCGTGAGCTGCTGGCCAGGGATTCAGACCCTCAGTGGCACGGCACGGTCCTGGTCCCCTTTCCCCCTCGCCTCTTGGTTCCAGGTTCATACCATGGCAACAGGCAGGCAGACACCGGGCTCGGAGGTCTGGTACCTCCTGTGGAATTGACAGCAAATCCCGAAATTGAGCCAGATGCTTAACTCTTGACCTTGCTTTAATGTGTCAGCCAAGTCAAGAAAGTCGATGGAAACACTCAGACGCTTTGGATTTGGCCAAGTGTGGGGTGTCTGTAGAGATGCAGCGGTCAGGAGCCTGGGGCTGCTCCATCCTCTGAGCTTTGCCAGTGGGAGCTGCCTTAGCGGGGAGCGAGGATGCTCTCGAGGGAGTGCGTATTACAGCAGGTTTGGTTTTGGCTTTTGGTTTGGGGTTTTTTTTGGAGTGAGAACGTTAACTCTGTTGTCCATTACCAACCCTCAACATTTCTGAACTGTTATACTTTGAAGGCATTTGTCAGCTCTCAAGCAGCCACTTCTGAGTGTGTGTGTAATATTTTTTTTAACTTATTTTTTATTATGGGTAGTCCAGAGAAGTGTCTGGGAGATCCAATATGATAAAACCCCAGCTGATAAGTGTCCATGCTGCTCTAAATTGTTCCCTCTTTCAGTTCTCCAGTCACTTTAATTAACGATGGCTTAGGCTTGTGAACTTTAAAGCTTCAACCCTGCAGATGGTTCAGTATGGGCGGACCCAGAAGCATGCACAGATCTGATTCTAATGGGCCTCTATAAGAGCTGATGGTTTCCACCAGATCATTCCCTGCAGGGGATCAAGGCCTTAGAGAAGAAACGACATTTCCTGGTTGCCATATTTCAATCCCATTATAAGCATTCCTTGCATTTGCTTTCGAGTCCCTCTTCCCCCCATAAATTGTAACACAGTATGTCAATAATGCAGTGAATTGGGTTCAGTGACACACACATTACTGGTTTTATTAGTCTTAAAATATCTGCTTATTTGTGGGGAAAAAGAAAATGAACTATAGTAAAATAATTGCTAAATAGCCTTCCCTGGTTAATGTGAGAAGATTGATTAAAAAAAAAAAATACAGTATCTACGGAATGTATTAAACTATTCCTTCGCAGCAAATTAATTGTTAAATTTATTAATGTGCCCCAGACTTTCCAGTTCACAAGTCTCAAGACTTCCCAAAATAGCACAATCGATCACACAGTGCTGTTGTATGTTGAGTCAGAATAAAGCAATATTTTAACCTCTGTCAAGTAAATTTGGAAAAGAAATGTTGGAGGTGTATGTCATTTTTTTTTGCTAGGGCAGTAACAAAAAGTTACTATTCACAGTCTGCATTCAGCAAGTCTTATTTTGGGTTTCTTTTGCAGGTTTGGTTTTGGTTTTTTTCAAGATAAAAGTTGATGAGATTGTCTTGTTTACAGAACTTTCTATGACTGTAATCTTTGCTGTGTGTTTTCAATAAAAAACTATGAGAGCAAACTCTGCTTTATGCCCCAGGATGGAGCATGCCTTGGTTGGACTCCCTTCGTGAAAGACACGGAGCTTTTGTGGTAGCAGTAAAGTGAGGTCACCGTGAGGAGTGGTCTCACCCTGATGTGTTTCTGCCATATGTTGTGGCTGGGCACAATCTCACTGTGCCTGAGCTGGGCTGACTGCACTGGGTATGGCCCCAATGCCACACCAAATAAACCCTCTGAAGGAGGAGGTGTATTTGGTGGCATTCAGCTTTGCATCCCTACTGCCATGTGACTTTTCTGTCACATCCCACCAGCTCAGGACACAAGCAAAGTGAGCTTGCCTCTGCCCATAGGCCCTGTAATTGTTACCTGTGATATGAATACTGGCTACTACATAAAGCTCTGGTTCCGTAATCTGTGCAGTGCGATCAGAATTAATTCCTCACCATCCATTCCATAAGAGATGGTCTTTCTGCAATGAAGTGCAGAATCCAGCCCAAACAGATGGTTCAAAATTAACTTTTCAACCCACATCTAAGACCTTCTCACCCCCCAAATCCTACCAAACACTGCAAATTCACCTTTGGCAGGCAACATATTGTAAACACACGGCAAGATTCCCGTTGAAGAAAGAACCCTACCATAAGCAATGCCTTTATGGAGAAAATGTGTTCTCACAGCACCCCTGAAAGACCCAGAAAGGGGCAGAGCGATGTATTTAACAGAGTGAAATGTTTGACTGAATGACAGATGAAGATCTGAAATGGTGAGGATCTCTTCAGTTCGTGTTAGAAATGCGATCTTGTACTCAGCAGAGGATGTGTGACTGTTCTGTGTTAACTGTTCTATTCAGTTTGCAGCATGTTTGAATAGAGAGATGTTACTATTAACCACACGACAGACTAGCGTATTATTTGTTAAGAGTATCGCTTCAGATCCTACTGAAATTGTTGTTTGCAGGAGGAAAAGAAAAGGGGTTGACAAGATCAAACGAGGTAGCCTTAATGTTGCTTGTGTGTTTCTCTAACTCAACTGTTTTCCTCCGTGGACCTTCCTATTTTACAGTGAATGGGACAACATTTTCTTTAAGGTCTGTCGATTAATTATGTAGAGGACACAAAAGAAAGTTGTACTGGAACGGCCAACATGGTAGGACAGATTTTGCTTTACTCCTGACCCCCGTGGTCTGACTGAGTTGAACTCAGTGGATTGGAAGGGATGCGAGTCAGTGCAAAACGCAGTTCATTCCTGAAATTACATCTGTTCCCAGCCTCGGAAGCAGACTAATACCCCTAGAAGAGGCTCTGAACTCAGCCATTTGCCTGTAACATAACTATAAAGTATAGCTGAAGTTCCAGGTGTAGTCTGGTGTGAAAATGCACACACGCAGCATTACACTCAAGGGAACTGGAAGAACAGCTAACTAACTAAATTGAGCTTTCTCTGAGCTGAACAGCTCTTCAGGGTAATACTGCAGAGCAGAATTATCAGAGGTGTATATCCTGATCTTTTTCTATAGAGAATGTCTTCAAAACAATCCAAAATAGCCCTAAAATCCCAGTAGAATGATCCCAGTGTTTGAAATAGGAAATGTAGGTGAGTATGGGCGCATTTCATAGTGTTAACCATTGAAAAACTCTTCAGCATACTCATGACCCGAAGCTGAAATATTCTAATTTTTTGCAGGAGCACATTTAGATCAACAAACATCCGTGGAAAAAGCTTTTCAGAATGCTTTTGGTATCTAGCCACACTCTCAGTTGCTATAATCAATGCAGTAATGAGACTTTATATTAACAGAGGATCACATCTCAAATCTCTTCTACCCCATGGCCAGTGTAGTGTTAGAAAGCTTAGTAGCCTACACATGATTAGTAGCCTACGCAAGGACTTCTACACTGATTTATGGAGCTATCTTCATTTTGCTTTGGAAATCCCTGTCAGTGTGTGAACATCCTCACTAGAATACAGGGCAAAGTTACTTGGCTGAGAAATTGGATTCTCAGGTTTGTCTTAAGCCCTTTGCTTGGGGCTGAGTATCATTGACCAGGCCCTAACAGCAATGAATTTAGCACCATCTGGCTAATTATTCAGCAAAATCCTATAGCTTCAGGCTTAAATTTTGGAAAAAAAAACATAGTATTTTGAAAAAAATTGCCTTTTGGAAAGACAATGGCATGTGGTAGATACGCTTCAGTTGGGTAGTTCGTATCTACTTTTGATGTAAGTAGGAAGAAAATCTGTATCCCTCTTCCCAGTTCATCCCAGCTTCCTTAAGTCTAATTTTGGAAATGCCTTGAAGACTTTTTGCTCTTAGAAGGAATTATGAAAATGAATACCAAAGAAGAACTCTTCCAGAGTCCTAACTGCAGTAAATAAAATTAAAGCCTGAAGGAGCAGGCCTGGAATAAAAATTTGGTTTGAAAATGGCATGAATATCAATTGCCTTTCAGTAAAATGGAATTTCCCTATGAGCTGTTGTTCACTTGGGAAAACCATGAGCTTATACTGTGATTTATTGTCCTGACGTGAATTTAAAATGCTCACCTTGATGCAGCTTGGGAAAAAGCAAATATTTTGTACAGCTTTTTTCAACTTTAGTGATTTATGCTTTTTAATTTTACATCATTAGCCCAACAGATCAGAGAATTGCAGAATTTTCACAGTGAGAAAAGACCTCTAAGATCACTGTNCATGTAGTGCCAGTAAATGTATTAATAAGTGTGTGTTGGGGGAGGTTCATTTTTATTACATAGCACTTAAAGGTTTAAATGCCATAGGAATTGGTGGTATCTTAGATGAGCTACAGTTACAGAATGTGCTAATGGCACTGGAAGGCCATCCCTGTAGCCCAGAACTGGGGAAGTGGCAGAGGAAACAGTGCAATGTACACTCCAGGGGGTAAAAGTGATTTCAGCTTAGTAGTAAAAATCAATATAGTTGTTTATTTGTTTAAAACTGCCCCCCCAAAGAAGTTAAACTGCCCAAAGTTATTAACACCCATGTTGGTTGCACTTGAGGGAAGGAAAAGGGGCAGAAATTCCTGAATTTGCAATGCTGCCCCATGCCACAAATGTAGTTGTGTTCTGATGTTTTAATGATGATTACAGCACAGTTTTCAGTGTCTGCAGCAGAGACAGAGATCACACAAGACTGACAGGCTGCACTGCCCCTTGCTTTCTTGGAGAGATTTAGCAGTCTCCTCTACAGGCCTGTAGACAAAGGGTGAAGGCCTAGTACCCCACAGGGTATTTTTGTAAAACCTACAGAAAATACAGCAAGACAACCTATAATTTTGTAATTTTGTGTGTGTGTGTGTGCAGAGCTACAAGGTTTTATAGTTATCAAGGAGAGGGCTTTATTGATGACTGAAGATTTTAATGAAAGTAACGTGCAAGTGGCACAGAAATCCTTTGTTTACCCTGTAGCTGTTAATAATATATTATCTAACACCATGAGGAGGAGAGTTACATGCAGTTTATTATTTATTTATTTTTCCTTAACAGTGGCCATGTTCTCTACCCCATCATGATAGTGACTGGGCATTGGTGTACTCTTGTCCTTACTTCTTGCTCTAGAATGGCAAAACCCTCTTATGTGCTCTTCTCTTCCAGTTCTGGTTTTACTGTAATCACTGAATTTTCAGTGGTTCAGGATCTTTATTCACATAGAATTTTACCTTGCCCTCAGAATCAAGAGGATTATTTACAGCCTGGGGCACTG
>VWZY01002912.1:16688-31391 GCA_013399075.1 Chloroceryle aenea
GTCCCCTATACAGGCCTGTAGACAAGGGGTGAAGGCCTAGTACCCCACAGGGTATTTTTGTAAAACCTACAGAAAATACAGCAAGACAACCTATAATTTTGTAATTTTGTGTGTGTGTGTGTGTGTGCAGAGCTACAAGGTTTTATAGTTATAAAGGAGAGGGCTTTATTGATGACTGAAGATTTTAATGAAAGTAACGTGCAAGTGGCACAGAAATCCTTTGTTTACCCTGTAGCTGTTAATAATATATTATCTAACACCATGAGGAGGAGAGTTACATGCAGTTTATTATTTATTTATTTTTCCTTAACAGTGGCCATGTTCTCTACCCCATCACGATAGTGACTGGGCATTGGTGTACTCTTGTCCTTACTTCTTGCTCTAGAATGGCAAAACCCTCTTATGTGCTCTTCTCTTCCAGTTCTGGTTTTACTGTAATCACTGAATTTTCAGTGGTTCAGGATCTTTATTCACATAGAATTTTACCTTGCCCTCAGAATCAAGAGGATTATTTACAGCCTGGGGCACTGAGGATGTCCACTAGCCTGAAATGTTTAAAATTTTATACACTTAACATTTGTCTGCTTTGGGCAGACCTGATGGGAACTCTCCCTTGAAGGATTTTTGCAGCCTGTGCTGCAAGGCATTTTCCTGCCATTCCTGCATCAACATTTCCAGGCTCCGAGTCAGCTGCGCTCTTTGGGTTCTCCTGCCCAGCACTGGAAGTACTGTGAGATTTCAGACTAGAAGCTTCTGACTTATTTCAGAGTACCAAAGATCAGAAGTCATCGACTGAAGTATCCTGAGCTATAGCTTCAGAAGTGACTTTCTGCCTCTTACTACTGAAATATCTCCAAAGGTTAAGACCTCTAACATGCATTGCATTAAGTTCTGTAATAGTAATAATGCCAAAGTTCATGAAGTTAAGAGTTACGTGGTAAATGTTACTGTTAAGATGTACATCTTGCCTTGAAGGAATGTGGAATGAGAGCTCAGATGTGTAAATATTTGGAAAATAAAAATACAAATAATAATACAAGAATAGAAAAAAATATACAAAGAATCCCTAACCTTCTAAAATTAAAAGGTAGTTCCTTGCTGTCTCTGAAATAAACAGTGCTAAATGAAGGTTATCAAGGTGCATCAGGGAAGAATGAGGCCCTTTTATAAGCCATGCCAGTAATACGACTAAGAACTTCTAAAGAATTCAGGCTTAGAGTTGTCCTTGCTTAACAATACATTAAGATGTTACTTCTTCCATCACATGCAGCTTACTCCTCTACAGAGCAGATGCCAGAATCGCATACCTCAGCATAAGCAGGACAGAAATGTGGTGTACGTTTCACTTTGGCTTTAGATTAACTCTGATCTCTTCCGGGAATGAATAAATTCTTCGTCATCCACCCCCCCAGAAAAAAAGGAGGTATGAATATTCAATGACTTTTTCTCAAAAAGACACCAGTTGATATTAAGATTGGAGGCATCTGCTGAACTGGAATGTCCTTGAAATAGTTGATACTTGGTTTTTTTTTGAGGGGGGAACCCTCCCCACCCCAACACACTGTGAACTTCTGGAGAAGAGCTTCTCCTGGCTGTGGCACAGCTTCTTCCACGGGTCAGGAGGGGTGGGTTTTGAGTTTGGCTGTATCACATCATCTGAGAAACTTGCCTTACTTTTATTTCTTTTTCAGATCCCTCTTATGTCAACAAAACTGTGGTCATCAGCACTAGTTTGGTTTTTAAGTTAGTGATTTCCAAATTCTGGGATCCTTTAAAGTGTTAAATGTTGGAAGCAGAGACTTCTCAAAAATACCAAAAACAAACCATAACTTTTTTTCCTGTGATATTTTTAAACCATCTTTACTTGAAATCCTTGTATTATGTTAGCTTTTTTTTTCTTTTTTAATTAGAACTTACAAGTCTAAATTACAAATATTTAGATTTACATCACAGTAATAAGGCATAAATATGTGAGACCTGTGTTTCAGGTGTCTCTGCTGATCTAGTTGAAGATGTGGGGGGAAGGTTGGACTGGATGACCTTTAAAAGTCCCTTCCAACCAAAGCCCTTCTAACCATACTCTGAGAAGCATGTTTAAGTTCTTTTATGTATCGATTGTCCATAAAATGCTGGAGATTTCAATGCACATAAATAGGAACTTTGGGGTTTATATGGCAGACTAAATAAATGTAACAGAATTGCAGAGAAAAAAACTGGACTATGTAAAACTTGCAGGTCAGACTCTGGTGTTGTACAAGTGGCAGCTGTTTCCCTGGAAGCACAGCTAATGTGAAGGGAAGAAGGCTCCCAGAGGAAGATATTTAGGGTGGCTCAGCAGCTGAGTTGCCTGAAAAAAACCCGAGGTTTCCACCCCTGCAGTGCTAACCTGTGCTCCCGAGCCCAGGTGTCTCCAGCTCCTCCAGGAGTGAGGGTACCAAAGGCAGGTGTCAGCACTGACTTCCATGAAGGCTTCTCTCATGAAATCAAACAACATGAACTCAAAATCAATGGGACAGATTCTCAGTTGCTGTCAGGTGGTACAGAGTGGCAGGTTACAGTTTCTGAGGCTCATGGTTTGACCTGACCTGGTAGTTCCCACTGCTTGAGCCAGAGCAATTCAAGCAGAAACCTCTCTGCCCACCAGGGGAACTCTGGAACAGCAGTAAAGCAGTTTGATTCCAGCTAACCTCATTTTTCATACCTCATTGCATATTCTCCCTGATTATTGTAAAGGTGAAGCTGCTTCCAAAGTCTTCTTAGAAGTTGTCATTTCTGATCTGCCTCTGCCAGAGTAAGTGGTTGTGATCACTCGGCTCCCGTTCTGACAGCAAGTTCCTCCAACTCTTCAGATCAGAGCCGGGTCTTGCAGTCCAAACTAATGTATATGTACAAGCAAGAGCTGTCATACTTGTTCTCCAGCAATTGTATGCATTCAGATCCAAGCATGGATCAGCTGCCAGGCTGATCTTTCACATTATGAGTTTTATTTAACCAAGCCATCTTTTAAATATCATTTTCTGTGCTGCTTCTCTATGTAGTATAGAGCAGTGAAGGCAAATTCAGCCTGTCTGCATTTTCATCTCAGCTAATGAAGGTGGGGTTTTTTTCCCAGTTTTGCATTTATGTTGATATAAAACTGTGTCTAGATGGGTTCAGAAAATAAAGAGAACCCATTCCTGTGTAAGCATCCATGCTCATGGGCAACCTTCCATCCTTCTGGGTAGGATTTGGGTGGCAGCACTTTGCCTGTCTTCCTTAATTAGCTGAGGGACCAGGCAGTGCCCTGCACTCCTCACTCACTGGCTGCCAGTGCAACCTGGAGCAAATCCCAGTACTAAAGGCACTTCAAAATGGAATGAAGGTGTTGGGAATGTGGTTTGTTCACTGTGAATATCCAGCTGGAATAGTTTGAATAACTGCAAAGGAAGAATTGCCTTTGCAAATCACGTGCCTGATTTATTGGTTAAATAGTTTTTCAGTCCTCGCTATTTAGACAACGAAGCCATTAAGGTGTCTTGAAATAAAAGTGGAATGAGTGGTTCTCAGAACTGGTCACAAACCCAATAATTTAGACTTTTTGCTGAGACCTTGTCAAGTAGAATCAATCAGACCTCATTTAAACAGGTGAACTTTTGTTGTAGAGTTATACCTGCTTCCATACCTTCCTTTGTAACTCACTAGCTCTTTTCCATATCACATAGAATTATGTTTACCTTAAAATTCATCTGTACATATGCAAGAAACAGCACCTAATGTGGCCATGAAGTCTGAGTGTTCTCAATGCACAGGGCAAGTCTTGTGAAACCTGCTTTATGGCAGCTGAAAGTCTTGAACCATTCACTGAAATAAGACAACTATTTGGTTTCATCAAAATTGATTCTGCTGTCAATAATATCACCGATAAACACTTGAGTTGAATTTGGGGCTTCTGAAAAATATATACATATATATGTAAAGCTATATAAAAAACCTTTTTTAGAACACAGAAATGAATGCTCCAACTGAAATCTAAATAGCTGAAGAGCATATCCACTTAACCACTTAGCCTAAACCCATTGGAGACGGTGGGGAAAGGTGTTTATTTTCAACTGTGTTTATTTTTTCACAGGTAAAAACAAATAAAAACAGAAGAAAAATAATCATAGTGCCTATGACAAAGATTGTGTTTCAAGGAGTGTGCAATGTGTACCATGATTATTTTAACTGCAAATGGAAGCCGCTTTTAGACTGAATGTGGACAAAAGGGAAAAAAAAAACCTTAGAAAAACTGTCACGCTGCATCCCAGGAAATGTTTTGGTTCGGTATGTTTGGCCTCCGTTTTTGTGGAGCTGTACATTCCTGTCCATGTTTTTAAAGGATAAAAAAAAAGAACTGATTTCAGACTCAATCTGCATTTTGGCTCATTCTTATACTCCCAACACCCAGGTTTGTTTACCATATGCATAAGGGAAGCTGAACTGTATATATAGTAGCAGAAATGAATTTTTATTGTGTTATTGAATTCAGTCCTATTCCCCTGCTGAAGTGGTGTGCTCCTGCTGTCGCCACCTCTCTCTTAAAAGCAGAGGTTTCATTTGCTACCAAAGCTGCAAAGAGGGTCAAGACTCCTCTGTCTGAAGACCAAAGCTTGCTTCATTCAGCCTGGTCGGTGGGAGGAGCAGCTGGGGTTAGCAGGAGCTTGAGACAGCAAGGGTCAGGGGTCTCTGGTGTCTTGGCACATACAGAAGCATCTGCCTGGAAAGCTCTGAAGTCAGTCCTAGTCTCACCTGGAAGCCTTTCAGTTTTAGGCTAAATGAGCCAGGTAGAAAGGCTGAAGTGTCCGAAGTAACACTCCCTGCAGAGGAGCTGAGAGGCAGAGGTGTCAATACCTTTAATTCTGGAGTCCCTGCAAAAAGAAGCACAAGTCTGTTGCAATTTGACTTCCCACCTGAAGGCGGTGAAGCAGATCTAGGTGTCTGAGCAGTGGCCATGGGGACAGGGCAAAATCTCAGTGTCACCCACACACATGCAGCCTGGGGCTCCATGCTGAGGTGCTGATACCTCCCAGAACCCCCTGCCCCCGAGCTGGGGTAGCCATGGGAAACACAGTCCCCAGCACCCTGCATGGACATCCCTCCCCTTCCCCCCATGCCCAGGGTCATGTTTTCACCCACATCCCCAGTGGTTTCTGCTGGACTGCTCCATGCTGGGCTTATTCACCATCCAAACCCAAAAAAGAGTTTTTGCTTGAGTGCCTCCAAGAACACCTCTCTAGTTGACACCAGGTAGCCTCTGACAAAGCCTCAAGTAGCTGCAGCTCTCTGACACTGCTGTCTCTGCTCCCAGTGTGCCAAGCACTCTAAATGCACCTAAATGGAAGCAGAGTGCCAGGCTGGGGGCTGGCAGGGCAGTGGGTGCTCCTGGGCTCCTCTCAACCTCAGTCAGGCTCTCCCAGCTCCCCCTGCATCACTCCTGGCCACCACTCTGCAGATCCACACTTTCCTGCCTAACACTTGGGCTTTTTCTTCTTTTTTTTTTTTAATGTGTGTACACCAGAATGTCTGCCTGAATCTGTCAGCTACTGCTAATGCATGGATGGGTTTTGCTTGAAATCTCTCTTACTCCAGTAGTCTTAGCCCAAGCATTTTTGAACACACCGATGTTGCAAAACAGGAGAAAAATGGTTTTGCTTCAAAGCTGCTCTTTGGGCACCTCAGCCCCTGGGCTTGAGCACTTGGATGAGTTGGCACTGAAACCCATTGGTCTAAGAAGAAATTTTTGCCAGGACTTGGACAGGTTTGGGTGTGAGTATAATGCTGCCCCAGGTACAGCTCCCACCCACAGGCAACCCCCACACCTAAAGCTGTTCACCTGGTTTGCAGTCACAGCTGAAGCTACTGAGGACACTCTTTTATCTTCCCACCAGTGGCCACCCCTTCAGGTCTCTCCTTTTGCTGTGCCTGCCTCAGAAAGGTCTAGTCCTGCCGTGAGGAGGCAGCTCTGGAGGTACGGATCTGTTAGGAGGTTTTGTTTCTGAATGCCCTATTGCTGAAAAAATGTTTGTGTTGGGAAATACTTCTGTTGTTGTTTTTACTTTCCCTTCCCCCTGTGGTTTGTGCTGGGTTTTTTTCCTGCATTAATTCTCTTATTTGTTTTATGGTGGTGTAACTGAGTTTGTTAGACTGAATAGAGATTAAGGTATTAGAGTACAACGGTGTTGTAACTTGAGTGTGAAGCTTTCACTCCATTCAGAGCTATGGTTGATTGAGTTGAAAAAAATGTCCCTGCTCCTTAGGAGACTTTGCCTTTTCCCCTTCACCCAAGGGTAAGTAGCAAGTTTCTTGTCTGCTGCTTTCTGGCATGGAAATGTGCTTATTATTGAGATAATGGTTTATGACCCAATGGGCACTGCATACTGTCCAACCATCTAGTAAACCAGGTTTTGTGCTGAGGAGCTATGCAAACCTTTAAGGGTACAACTTAAAATATAATAAATAAGAAGGTAATGAGAGTGGCTCATAAAATTCCCTTTAAGAGCCATATTTGCTACTTGCTTAAAATTTCACGTGCTTAGAGAATGCCATTTCTCAGTGTTAAAGACACATTAATTATATGGCTGTTTTCTGGAGCCAGGCTACAGCATTTATTAGACTGCTTCAGAAGTTTCTGCTTTCTCTATCCTAATAATTCAAGCCACTTTGCTTGGGCAGTCATTTGCACGACAAGAACTTTCCTTCAATCACTTAGGTACTTTAAGTTTGTGCTCTTAACAAATCTGTAGCAAGCTGTTAAACAAGCACCTCCCAAGCTTTTTTTTTTTGTGTTATATCAACTGCTAATGGCAAACACTGAGATCACATAGTAGCAAAATGCTTATAGGAATGTCATTGGATTTATGCCCAAAAAAGTGTCTTTTTAAGTGTCTTTTCTGCTAGGAATTGGGGAGCACATGCAGATGACAGCTTGGTTACTTGCAAAATATCTCCCCTCCAGTGCAGCTGAAGAAAGCAAGATGATCACAAAGCTGTTTTGTTTCAGGGGGCTCCAGTTAAAGCCTGTGGTGTTTGGTGCCTGGGTGTTCTTGACCTGTAGCTGTACCTCCAGGCTCATCAGTCTGGCCAATGGCTTGGAGGGGAATGGTGGCTGGAGGAGATGGAGCATGCTATTTTAAAGCTGGTGGTTTCCAGCAGAGTTGATTTCTTTCTAAGGAATCAAAATGGCTACAGGAAAAAAGCAGTACCATTGCTGGGAAAACAATGTCGTTCAGCTGAAGAGATTTGCCCTGTAATTTTCCTTTTCTCCCGAAAGGGGTTTAATTTTAGGGGCTAACAGGGGAAAACAAACTCAAATGTTAGCTTTGTGTAGCCTGGGATGGTAGGTGATGGTGCTGATTCTAAAGACAGCTTGGGTATTGTGAGTATACACGTGCCTGACTTGCTCCACTCAGCATCTCTCATTTACTGCAGTCTTTTTCTCCTGTTTTTCTCATTCACAATGTTCCAACGGGGTGGACTTGGGGTGATGGGAATAGAGGAGTTCTATAGATTCTCTCCTGCAGCTAATACAAATCCCTGCAGCTGCAGTATCTCCCATGCTTTCTTTTTGGTGTCCCTTATATGAAATCTCTGGTTCTCCTTCTCCATGTTTCTCCTATGGTATCTCATGCTCTAGTTCTTTTTCTGTGTCATGGTCTTGATACTTTGCTGCTATCCTTCTAAAAATAGTGCTGCTATTCTAGGCTGTGGGTTATACCAGAGATAGCAGACAGGAATGCTCTTCAGCACTAACTTTAGAACAAAAAAATCGTTCTGGTTTTGGCCAAACCTTCTGAAAATCTGGAGGGTCTGATGCTGGTCCTGATGGCCAGAAAGCTGCCCTGGATGGAGGTGTCTGCACAGGAGTGGCAGAAGCTTCCTGGGAGATGCTGGGGTGTGGAGATCACTTGTGAAATCCCTGCTGAGCTCTGTTTGAAGAACAAATGTTCTAATTTGGTAGGGAGGAGTTTTATGGCAAAATGCAGTTTATGGATGTTGGTAGCTGCCTTCACAAGCAGCAGTGTAAGGAACATCTGAAGCCAATGTAGTGCATAATACATGAATAAGGTTGGGGGGAATAGATGGATGCAGGTGTCTGACAAGCCCTGTGGCTATCAGGGGAACTGGGAGAAGGGGACATCTTGCCTTTTTCTGAGCTGCGATTGATCTGTGAGCTTTCCAGAGCCCTGCAGAAATCTGGGTGCTTTTTGGTTGCTACTCTTTCTTAACAGTCTGCATTTTACCATTGGATGTTACAACTTCTTGACCCAACCTGCATAGGGTATGCCTTGCTCTGTGAGCTTCCTCAGTTTGAACTGGTGTGCATGGATTTACTGGTGATAAATTTCCCTGTGAATGCAGACCAGCAAGAGAGATGGAGCTTTTGATTTCAGATCAAATGAACCTTTTATGCCTATCCAGTTAGCTGAGCCAATACAGATTAAATTCTCTAACATACAGCTTTTCCTCTCCATGAATTAAATGGATTAATCTTTCTTAGAAAGCTGTCACTAATTATATTACTGTACCAGGCTATTAATTCATTTCCTCAAGAAGTTACTATTTTTACATGGCTGTATTGGCCTGAAGTAATGACAAACCCAGCATTACTTGAAGCCTTTTGGTTTAGCACTCTTCTGCTGAAGTTTGCTGCTTCTACTCATGTCTTAAAAAGGCTGTGAAGGAATAACAGTGCTCAGAGGGGATTTCAACAAGCATTCTCACAGTGAGATAGCCTAACATACTAGTTTGTCCTTCTCTCTTTAGTTGTCACACTGGGGTAACCTGTTTGAGAAGATTAAGAAAGTGTTCACGATTTGTAGGGGTTGGATTTCTTTTAGATGCTAGAAATCATCAGCCAGTTATATTACCTGGTTGATGATGGAAAAATGAGATGTCTCACTGTGTGGTTCAAGTCCGAGATTGCTCAGAATCCTAAAGTCACAGTGACAAAGGTTGAATTTCTGTTATTCTTGCTCAACTTATATTAAGTTGTAAAATGTTGGGCTGCTGTTGTGTGCAAGAAGTGGTGTTGGAGTGCTGTCTGATTGTTTAATACTTATTTCTTAGGTGGGTGAAGCCTACCTCTTATGTATAAGAAGATAAATGGGAAGAAATGAGAAGGGATTTGTCACCTGAAAGGAAAATTTCTCACCCGAGTTTCATGTGAGATATGTCACGAAGCCAGACAGGATTGAATTTCAAGACTTGTGGATTAATTACCACTTTAATCAAGAAGATGTCTTAAGTAGCCAGTTTAATCATTGTCATCAACTTCATCAGGGTGATTGAAACCATCACTACTTTAGCAACTGATTAGCAAGAGCTGGATGGGGTCTTTCCACTAGTGCTGGAGCTGCTGATAAGAAAGGTGTCAGAGGTCTGTGACAGTATCTTCATAATCCCCCCCCAGGGCTTTTACTCTGTTTTGCTATAGGGTGTGTGGTTCTTCCCTTAAATTAAACTTACTTCAGTGTAATTTTACTTAATTACTATTTTGTGTTACAGATACCCAAGTACTTATGCATAATGCTTGTTGATAAAAGTGCTGGGTGCAGAAGTCTGATTGCTTCTTAGACTTTATAACCAGGACCAAAAAAAAAAATCATTAACTATTTAAACACAGGGTTGTGGGTTTTGGTTGTTTTTGGTGCTTTTAGTCTAAAAAAGAATTAGAGCTTCTTGAGAAAAACAACAACAACAAAAAAAAGAGGTTAGCAGTTGGTGTGAGCAGTTTATAACTGAAGGAAAATTCCCATAAAACCCTTCCCAGCACACAGGAAAATAGAGTTGGTCTCGGCTAAATGTGAGAGACTTGAGAGTTTGTAATCAAAGTGTAATTTGTACCAGAAATCGCATCTTGTGTATTCAGATGAAAACCAGGGAAAGGAAGCCAAGGATGCTTTTGCCATTTTGTTGTAACTGCCATGGGAGAGGCAACCATTCCCAGCAGCAGCCCTCCCCAGAGGCAGCAAGTACAAGTAATGCAGAGGGCCTCTGGACATGCAGAAGGATGCAGTATTTCAGTTTGGTTTCAAAATGTATGGGAAAATGTAAGTTTGAAACTCAAACTTTTTCATTATCTTTATGGTTTGCAAACTGAACTGAATGGCAGGCTGGACTGAGAAGGAAGTGACATGAATGAACATGGGAAAATTAAGGATCAGGTAAAGGAGTTAGAATGGTTCTTGGACAGGGGAAGAAGAAAGAGTTCCCCTACTGTGTTTCTTGTCTTGAAAGTCATGTTCTTGCCATCTTCAAATGTGTGGGAGACAACCCGAGACCCAGTGATGCGTACTGATGTGACAGCCATAACCTCTTCCCCTTTTGGGAGAGGAACAGTTGTGTCAGTCCTGTTCAGCTCTTGATGGTGGGCATATCCCTGGTTGTAACGGTTTCTTTCCAGTACCAAATGTCCAGGGCTTTTCTAGCTCTGTTTCAGTGAACGCTGGGGTGCCATATCTGTTGGCTGCTGAGTTCTTGAGCATGTGTTTTTGTTATTGGGGGGGTATTACTGGGAGTATTGTGGTCTCCTGATTGACACAAGTGGCTTCCCAGCTGTTAAAATAGTTTTGTGGGACTGAATGAATCTTCTCCGACCGAAATAGTATTCTTTGCCATCATAGAGTACATGGAGATAACATTTAGAGCCTGAAGTTGACAGAGGGGACTTCATCAGGCTCCCATCCCTAGCACGGGTATCTTATGCCATGCTGTCACTCCACCTCTCTGCCCTCCTGAATGAGTAAGGCTGATGGAAGGTGGTGTGGCACCGATGTTGCCAGAAGCCTGCCAAGGCTGTGCTGCACGCTGGTCCCAGCCTGACATTGCTGCCACAGCAGCTGGGGCTGAGGTAGCAGTGTTGTGCTTGAATCAGGCTAGTGGGAGTCAGGTTTGTTATTGCTTACATGTGTAGGAGAGTTTAAACCAAGCTTTTGTTTTATCCTTTGGGCTGATAACCTTTAGCATCAAAGGAGTGTTCCTGCAGCGCCTGCTGTTTCTGAACTCATGCTGAAACTTTATTACTCCTGTTTAGTGATGGTCTGTCTTTCTTTTGCTTACCTTTGTTTCCTCCCCTGCAGGTGGGCTTTAACAGACACCCACCCCTTTCCTCTGGGGTGCTGTTGTTCATGTTGCCTGGAAGGATCATTTGGTACAATTAACAGGCGGTTTATGGTAGGACCATTGTTTTGAGTGCTTTGGAGTATCAGTGTGCTTGGCAACTGCTGAAGCAGCAGCACCTGGGACTTTCTGGAGTGAAGAAACAAGCTGCAGACAGATGGACTGTGGTGGGGAGCGGCAGCCAGGTTTTGGCAAACCCTGGTGTCTGGCTACGCTGAGGCTGTGGCTGCTTCAGTATCCTAAACTGAGGAGTCCAGGCTTCTGCTCCCGTGCAGGAGGACAATCAAACCTGCTAAACGTAGCAAATAACCAGAGCAGCAGACTGCAGGTGCAACAAAACAAGCAAGGAAACGCATCCGATGGTTCCTGGTGGCTTGTCAGCAGTAAATAATCCTGCATGTGAGTTGGCAGCAGCTCCCAGCTCTGGTGGTGAAAGCTGTGCTGCCAGACGTGCTCATTCCTCTTTGGCCAGAAGCTGGCCGTGGGGGTTGTCCTAGATCACATGGATGGTGATCAGTGTCTGATACAGCAGTGACTACGAGGAAGCCTGCTGCAGGTCAAGGTAGTTCCCAGTTCTTAACTCCTTTTTAATTGATGCTGGTGCAGTGCACTCAGCAGATTAGGTGTCGTGGGCAGCATTGAGAGCACAAGTACAGGGCAGGCCAGACAGATGTCTGAAGCATGATATACAGCTTGGAGAGAAAGGAGAGCCTGGTCATGCTGTTGTGTCTGTACCTGAGGGAAGAATTCAATTGTTGCTGTAATGAAAAATGTCACTTCTCTGCTTCTGCCTTGTTGATATTTTTCCAACATACTTCCTTTTACATTTCTTTATTACTGCTATCTGTTTTAGCTGATCGAATCCTGTGGCCAAAATGAGCAGATGGAGGGGGACGTGCTATTCCCTAGCATGTTCTAAATGTCATCAGCCCACTGAGTTTAAGCATCAGTGCAGATAGCTGGAGCTACAATCATAAACAATTGCTGCACCTAACACAAATGATGTGTCTCAGCCTGCTAATGGAGTAGGCATTAACCTCCCACCAGCGTGGCAGGGTTTCAGGAAGTCCATGCATATGCTGCCTCGCTGACCTGCTCAAAGAACAATGGTATTTACCTTTGCAGGTTGCTGTGAAAAGAGATGGTGGATTTCTAGCAGGAGTATTTCTTTGATAGATGGTGATAAAATTCCTGAAGCCTTTGAAAGGAAAACTGCTGTTAACTATAATAAACATAAATTGGGGGGGGCATTAGGAGTTTGAAAGACACAAATAGTAGAATGCTAAATTCAAGTTGATTAAGGAGTGATAAGATGCAAAGGGTTAAAAAAATAAATTATCTGAGTTTGGTCGCTTTTAGAATCGTATGAAGTGCTTCCATCTTGGATGTGTAAATGCTTGTTAAAGAAGTTTATCTGAAATTTCAGGAAATGAGGCTGACTTGGAACATCAAGAAGCCACATAAACTTTCATCCCTTTTTTGAGGGGTGCTTGTTTAACTTTTAAAGCTATTTGGCATGGAAGAGACGATGACTATTTCTCACGTGAGTATCTCTGAGTATCTGAAGACTGTTACAAGTCTGTCTCAGCCTTGGGTGCCCCTGTCTCCCCAGATGTGTTGGTCTGGACTAATCCTGCCCTCATGACTCCCACTGAGGAAGACATACCCCAGTTTTAACAAGGAAAACATATGGCCTGCAGTGTACTGCTGTTAATTCAACCTCCATGTTGCAGTGGTTTCACTGAGCCCTTGTGTCCTCTGGTTTATAAGAAAGGGTACCAAAAGTTGTGCTGTGTGTGGACAGTGCTGTAAGCAATGCAGCTTGGGTTTTTTTTTTTAAGAGAATGATTTAAAGAATGGGCTTTGTGGACTTCAAAGAGCAGATGTACTAAACCATAGTGATATTTCATGTGTATTTTAAAAGCATATTTCCATGGATACCCCACAAAAGTTATTCCAAATTAACACATTTGGAATTCATATTTATGTCCCCTGTGGGAGTTCCAGTTAAGAAATAACTAGTTTTACTGAAGCTTTAATATGGCTACTGCTCTTAGATAGATAAAGGTGATCAGTTAGGTATTTTAGATGTTTAAATAAGGCTGAATGATGAACCAGTCTGAGTAGCATCTTCCCCAGGCTTTTCACAGTTGCAGTTTGAATGAATTTTCAAGAAATACACTTTTGTGTCTCAGGGTATCTAATGTGTAGTACCCACTAAAAAATGCATGGTAAGTGTGACCCCAAGGTTCTCCATGCTGAAGTAGCTTTATGGAAAACTGGGAATGGCTGCAGTGAAGAGACTTAAGCCTGACTTAGGTGTTTTCTAAGCCTTCTCATGTCTCACCAGGGATGTGTTATGTACTGGAGATATTACTGGGTACACTCTATATACTTTCTTATGGAGATGGGAAGTTGGGAATGAACAACTGTGCTTATCATGATCATAGCTAGAATGGGTATGACTGACTGCCTCCTCTGCTTCAGGCAGTAGGAAATCAATGAATCCCACTACTGAAGAACACTCTTACCTGTCTGGTTAATGATGAAGACAAAGGAAAAGCTGTTGTGCCTAGTTGATGTAAATGCTTCTGAAAACCAGGATGAACTTGAGGTTACTTGTCTGAATTGAAATCAAAGTATCAGCTGGTATCCTTCAGTAGTTAATGGGAAGTTTGCTGGTGTTAATTGTTTAATTGGTTTTACCAATCACCTGTCACTTGGGGAATAAAGCCCCTGCATGGCATCAGAGAGTTCACTGAATTTTTCAAAGCATATGTGTATTGTTGCACCAAAGATGGGTTAGTTTTTCCACAGGATGTGATTTTAGCATCCTATTTTGACACAGTTGGATTGTATATGCACCTGCTGCTTTCCTCTAAATATTTTGAGTAGATAAAGCCCAATGAGAATGTTACTTTTTGGAAGAAGGAATGCTAGCCAGCAGTAGCTTTCCAGAAATTTTAGACTGTTCATGGAACTGTGAGGAAGCAGCCAGTGGAATACTGCAGCTTGAGTATGTGCATGCAAATTACATCTCGGTCTGCAGAGAAAAACTGAAAGAGACCTGGCCCGCTTCTAAGGGAAGTGTGCTGCCTCCCCAGGACCTGAGTTAAGGATGTAGTAAGAAAGCTTCCTACCATGGTACAACCCATGGATTGTTATCCACTATTAACCTTCCAGATAGGTGGAGAAGAACTTGATAGCCCTCAGTTTTCTTCTTTCAGGGAAGACTTCAGGGCCTTGGGTCCCCTTGTCAAGGGAGTGAGAGCACAGGTAATGTTTTCCTCTATCAGAAAGGCTGAGGAGGACCCACCAGATGAATTTTTGGCTTCAAGCCTGGTGCCACCAAGCAGGACTTGGGCTCAATCTATGTGATGTCAAGCCTGCTGGTGGCAGAGGGGGTACATCTCTTCCAAAGGGGGAGAAGGATTTATTGCAAGAGTTGGCTGGGCTCATTGACAGAGCTTTAAACTAGATGTGAAGGGGAAAAGGGGAAAAACCAGGCTCACTGGAGACAAGCCTGGGATGTCTGTGGGATGGTGGGCCAGCTCCCCTGCTATCCCG